>ML426470.1:729-32965 GCA_005239525.1 Nicotiana knightiana | reverse complement strand
TATGGCTAATAAGCCTAGAACGGAGTCTAAATTCATAAAATGACCCCTTGGGTCATCACACTTAGCATGACAAATAAAGGCAAAGATTTGAGAAACTCCCCTTTGTCGGCTCTTCTTTTCTCTTCTCTTTTTTTGTTTTGTTTTTTGAACCACTTTCCTTGCACTGCTTTGTTCCTGTTTCAAAAAGAAAAATTGTAAGTTTGAAAGTGGTGGTCGATTTGTGGCTTTGATTTCTTTGGCATCTTGTTTTTGTGATCATCCAGCCTTTGAAAGAACGATTGCGTTGGTAGTTGGCTGCACTGCTGGGAGACTTTGTTGTTGCTTACAAGGGGCCTTTACTTTCCGTGTTAAACCTGATTTTTCGCTCCCAATGCTATTTGTGTTTTATGGCTCAATTACCCTTATCTCAGAAAGAGATTTCTTTTCTTGGATAACCTTTTCTGATGTCTTGAATGGCTTTTTTCTTTTGGAGAAATTTGTCCGTCAGAGAGAATCACAACTGGTAAGTGCCTTTTGCACGATTTGCACACTTCATAGTCCTTGTTTGGTACTATAGAGAATCCCTGATTAACCTTGAGTTTATCTTTGCTTGCTTTAGCCAAATAGGTTGACAAGAGTCTTTTGGGGGGAGCCTTTGCATGAATCCTCAAGGCATGTTGATTGTAACAACTGAGTGTGCTGGCCAAATTTAACTTTTTCAACTGAAAAGCTGGTAGCAGATTTTGGAATCTTTTCTTGCTTATTTTGACATGGACAGAAGGAAGAGTTTCTTTTTTTTCTTTTTTTTGTGCGGTAACTAGCCTTAATGATCATGACATGCATATTGGATTTAACGGTCGATCTATCAAACTAATCCAATCTTCGTTTTTACCATTTTTATGACCTTTGAAACCGGGCTTATTCATGCCAATCATTTGCATAAGTTTCACGACTCACTTTCGACTAGTGGTTCCCTGAGGGATTTTCACCAACAAGTCTCTCTCATTTATTTATCTCTACTTACCGTCGCCTTATAGTGCCCGTGAGGGTTTTCACTAGTAATACTCTCTCATATTTTTTTTTTTTGTGTTGTGAGCAACTTGACAGTGTTCTATATCGTGTGACAACTGTTTCTCATTGCATGCGTCTCTTGGCATTCTTGAAGGCTGATCAGGAGGTCTTTATTTGGAAGGGTTTTTGGATAGGGTTGGAAAGAAGGGTCAGCATGAAAGCTCAAAGTAGACTCAAAATATGAAGGGTTGTAGACTTACAACTCTTGGAATCGACTCTTTCAAAAGTGAAATAAAATCTTTGCCCTAGTTTCAGATATTGTGGATTCTTTTTGGATTTTTTTTTGAATTTTTTTTGGTTGGACCGAACCGTGTAAGGCTGCCTATGTATTCTTTTTTAAAAGAATCAGGTCTAACGTAGTGTAACGACCCGGTCGGTCGTTTTGAGAGATAGCTCCCCGATGCCCTAATAACCGCTACTCCTATGTCTTTTTATGTTATTAGAACTTGTCGGAGCGTTGAGTGATGAAATCCGGAGTGATTTTGGACGCATAGTCCTCAAATGTGGATTTTAGCCTTTGAAATCAGGCTGCAGCTAGAGCTATGTGAAGACGGGTCCGGAATAGAATTCCGTCGACTCCGTTAGCTCCATTGGGTGATTTCGGGGTTAGAAGCGTGTTCGGAATGTGTTTTCGAGGTCGGTTGTAGATTGAGGTTTGAATTGGCGAAAGTTAGAATTTCGACGATTTGGGACGATAGGTGAAATTTTGATATCGGATTCGGAATGGAATTTCAAAAGCAAAAGCAGGTCCGTAATGCCATTTGTGACCTGTGTGCAAAATTTGAGGTCATTCGGATGAGTTTTGACGTGTTTCGACCTCGGATGTGAATTCTAGAAATTTCATAAGTTCTTAGGCTTGAATCTATGCTTAATTGACGATTTAGATGTTATGAGATGTGTTTTTAAGGCTCAACCAAGTTTGAACAAGGTATTAGGGTCAGTTGGTAGGTTTGGTTGAGTTCCCGCGGGCCTCGGGGTTGTTTCGGATGCCCAACGGGTGAATTTTGAACTTTTAGAGCAGCTGAACCATTTATGGTTCTAGTGTCTCGCACCTGCGATGGTTTTTCCGCAGGTGCAAAGGGGGTGCACGCAGGTGCAGACGTAGTTCAGGCTGGCCAGACTCGCAGGCGCGGAAGAATATCCGCAGGTGCAGAGCCGCACCTGCAATCCAGCCACCGCAGGTGCGACCCCAGGCCTTTTAATGAATTTCCGCAGGTGCGGCACCGCAGGTGCGATCCTAAGGTCACAGGTACGAAATACCTGGGCTGGTTATACCAAAATCCGAGGGTTTGAAATTCATAACTCCAAAATCGATTGAGAGCTCGGGATTTGGTGATTTTCAGTGGAATTTGAAGAGTCATAGGTAACGTTTTCTAACCTTAATATATCTATATATCAATAATCTCTATCAATTTCCTCAATCTAATCAATGAAATTGGATGAAAAACCATGGAATTGGGATGAAACTTTCCCAAGTAGAAATCTTAGGATTTAGAGAGATTTAGACGTCAGATTTTGTTGATTCTTGTTCGAGTGAGTTCATGAGCGAATGGGTGTTCGGAAATATAATTGTTACCCGATTCCGAGACGTGGGCCCGAGGGACTTTTTGGACGAATTTCCTAATTTCGCCTATTAGCTTAGAAATAATTAGCTATTTTGTTCCCTTGAAGTGATATTTACACTATGCAATTGAATTGAATAGATTTGGGCCACCTGGAGTCGGATACTCGTGGCAAGAGCGTGGTATTGAGTTGATTAACGCAGTCAAGGTAAGTGGCTCTCCTAACTCTGTGTTGGGGACTTCCCCTTAGGTATTTTATACTGATTTCATTACGTGGACGCCATGTACGTGAGGTGACGAGTGCGTATACGGGTCATTGTTGCTAAAATCCCATTTTCCTTCCATGGCATCACTCATTTTCATTCCTATATTACTGTTTTCCTGTCTTAACTGAGTAGTTAGCTTAAGAATAAGCATGCCTACATGTCCTTACTTGATTTCTTCTTATTTGCTACTAGTTACACCATGCTTAGGTAGTTTTACTTTATTCTTGCCTGTTGCTTTTCCTGAACTGTTTAATTAAGCCGTATCCGACATACTTCTGCATTGCATATTTAAATTGGGACTACGGACCGAGATATGAGAGCTTTCCCCATGTACTGAAATGCATATTTAAATTGGGACTACGGACCGAGATCCGGGAGCTTTCCCCCTGTACTGAAATGCATATTTAAATTGGGACTACAGACGGAGATCCGGGAGCTTTCCCCTGTACTGCATAGCATATTTAAATTGGGACTACGGACTGAGATCTGGGAGCTTTCCCCTTGTACTGAGTTGCATATTTACTGTTGAGATATATGCTGTGTTCAGCCGAGGGCTCTCTTTCTGTTATTAATTCTTCCAGTTTCCATTAATCCTGTTTATCATTGCTTATCTATATTTCATTGTTTTAAATTTATAATTGACTTGTTTTAAAACTTTGTAGAGGCTCAACTTGACCTCGTCACTACTTTACTGGGGTTAGGCTTGGCACTTACGGAGTACCGAATGTGGAGTAGTCACGCCCTTTCCTGCGCATGTTTTCCCCATGTGCAGATCCAGGTACCAGTACACAGTACAATGGCTAGGCGCATCTTAGCAGCTGCTTAGGAGACCGCGAGGTAATTCTACCGCGTCTGCAGGATCTCACGAGTCCCCTTCCTACTCTAGTATAGATATAGGAGATATATAGATACATTTTCCTTATTCCTTGTATAGAGCTATAGTAGTTCATAGTTGGTGACTTTGTGATGTTCCGGGTTTTGGAAAAGTAAAAGCTGTAAATGCCGAGCGGTTAAAATTTTATAGTATTGCTTCTTTACTGTTTCTATTATTGTTTTGCCTTATTTTCCGCAAATTTTAGGCTTACCTAGTCGTAGAGACTAGGTGCCATCATGAGACCGTTCGGAGGGTAATTCGGGCCGTGACACGTAGTTCAAACGTCTGACCTAACTATATTTTTTCATCTTTCTTTCTGTTTCTTCTTCTTTTTTTTTTCGATTTTTTCAAAACAAGTTGCCCCAGCCTTTATTTTCTGGGGGCATTGACCTTTGACTGTTCTTTTTTTTTTTTTTTTTTTTATACTTTTTTTTCACTTGAACTTCCTAAGAGTTGCCCTAGTTGTACTCTTGGGGCACGGACTTTCTTTTTTGATTCTACTTGATTCCAAAAGAGGGTGGTCAAAGGAAATAACACGGAATCAAAAGGGGTAGCGAAGGATATAAAGTGTTTGGATAGCAGAAAAAGGGCCTTCCAGCCTCGAGAACGCCAAAAATATTATCTTTTCGCGATCATAGCATTGATGAATATGTCTATCTTCTTGGTGTGTCATGGTCGAAAGACACTTTCCATCCATTAATGTCAAATTTTGACCAAGCTTCAATTGATTCAATATCCTCAAGCCCGATCTTCGCAATGATTTGAAGGTCAATTTTACTCGACCTTAATTCCAAAGTATTTCAATTATTTTATTCATCCTCAAAAGTGTCTTGTTCTCAGTTATCCAATTCAAGCTTAAATCAATCTTCTAATATTTGGCCAAAATTTCCGCGTGCATGTCATATCACTAAAACTAGCGGTGAAAGAACTAAACATGGAATGATACAAAAGGTTAAAATGTATTTCATTGAGTAAACAACAAGAAAAATAATCTAAAATCCGAGTTACAACCCTAAAGTAACCCGGAAAAAGAAAATAGCAACAAAACAGACGGATAAGACTCACATAAAGAAAATAGAGGGATAGAAGGGTTTGAATCAATAAAACAAATAAAATCTGGATCACAACCCTAAAATAACCCAGATAATAGAAAAGAAATATCAAAACAAGCTACCAAGATTCCTTCCTAGTGAGGAGGGAATGACTTTTCAACTGCTAAGCTTGACATTTAGCCACAAATTTGCTCATTAGAATCACCATGGCCTTCTCCAATTTCAGTCGGCAAGTTCCCGAGAGGGTTCTCATACTCCATGTCACCACGTATCATCCCCACAAAGTGTGCATCATCATGTGCAGGTAAAGGATTATGCGTGATATTCTGGGTGTCACTGTCTTGGATCACAATCAATTTTTCCTGGATCATCCTTTCAATTTCTCTTTTCAAATCCCAACAGCTTTCAACATTGTGCCCCTGGGCATTGGAATGGTATTCACACTTTTTAGAAGGGTCAAATATTCTTTCACATAGGTCCACATGATTTGGAGGAATAGGTGTAATCATGTCATAATGCTTTAATTTCTCCAACAAGCTTGCATAAGACTCTCCTCTTAGTGTAAAATTATCTTTCAACCTTTGTTCCCCTCTATACCCCTGGCTTGGATGCGGGTTATAGGGCACTTGAAAATTTGGTGGAGACTGAACTTTGGGGTGCTGGTGCTCGCCTTCTGGGGTGTCTTAGTGGCTGGGCAACATATTGAGGTGGATAAAAAGGGTATTGTGGGTTCTGAGGTGGATAGCAGTGCTCAGGGGAATCATCGAAAATCAGACGAGACTGGTCATACCTTCAAGATGTTCTCCTAGGACCTCTTCTTGACCCTGATGTCATCATGGTTTCTTCATCCTTCTCGTTCATGTCGCTGAAATTACCTGATTCAATTTGAACAGCCTGAGTTGCAGCTTTGAGAGCTGCTTGACTTATAATTCTGCATGTCTTAAGACCATTTTCAACCATTTCCCCCATTTTGATTGCTTCCGAGAAGGACTTTCCAACTGCGAACATCATGTTTTGAAAATAATCTAGCTCCTGAGTCTGAAGGAAGACAGTGATTAGCTCATGGTTATCCATGAAGGCGAACGAACATCGGGGAACATACATAGATCCTTGAAGGCAATATTCTTCTGATCTGCCAACCCTTGCATGTTTTTAAACTATTGTTCTAAGCTTTTCAGTCTTTGGGTCATTTCATCCTGTGCCATCTTTCGGGCAGGCTTCTCAATATTTGCAGGAAGATCAAATAAGTACGAGTGGTACTGTTCTTGCTAGGTAGCAAATTGTGACTCATGAGTTTTCTTCTGTACCACTGTTGGCTGTGGGACAGTGAAGATAAGCATAACATCAGCGGTTGTCTGATTGGTTGTCAATGGCAAACTTTGATAACATGCAACTGGAGTTCCAGCTGTGGTCTACGGTTGGGTAAAGACTGAACCCAGGTGGATAAGATTGATCAGACAATGAGACCGGAATAGTAGTTGTCGATATGAGTGTGAGTTCTGGGAAACACTGAACAGAGAAGGGCGGTCCTTGGCCATTGGCCCATGCTTGACACATTTCAATCATTTTCTTTTTCAGTACTCTATTTTCCTCAACCACAGTAGACTCTTGTTGAACCCTCTGACCCTGAGTCTCATGACCGCTCGTACAACTTCGATGTTTGTTGCCATTTTTCCCTTGGGTTTTGTGTTGTCAGCTTACCACAAACCGACCACCTCAAACTTTCTTCACAATTCAAAACGAAAGACACGTTAGAATGGACTCAGCCGGTCCTTATTATTATCATTCTTTTTTTTGAAATCATTCGATCGAACCTGATATGGGTTGCCTACGTATCATGACACCACATGAATCAGATCTTGCGTAGTTCAGGAACATCAGGAATAAAGGAAATAAACTAACTCTTTTTTTTGAATTTTAAATTTTTTTCGTTTTTAATTTTCAAAAGAAATACTTATAAAGAAGAAAGAAAATATTTTTGACTTCAATTTTCATTTTTTCTTGGTGAATTTCGAAAGAAAAACTTCTAAAGAAGAAAGAAAAATATTTTTGAATTTTTGGACTTTTATGTTAAAATTATGAAAGAAAGACTTCTAAAGGAAATAATTTTTGAATCTTGAATTTTCTTTTCAATTTTCGAAAGAAAAAATTCTAAAGAATAATGAAAATATTTTTTGGATTTTTAGAAGAAACTAAAAGAAAATATTTTTGGATTTTTTAAAATTGGAGACTCAAAGAGAGACTTTTCTAAAGTATGAAGTAAAGGAAAATATTTTTGGATTTTTTAAAATTGGAGACTCAAAGAGAGACTTTTCTAAAGTATGAAGTAAAGGAAAATATTTTTGGATTTTTGAAAATTGAGGGCCGGAACCGATGAGGTTTGCCTATGTGTCTCACATCCGGTGAAAATCAGACCCGCGTAGTTCTGTCAGTTTTGACGGAACAGAGGAAACATGACTTTTTGAAAACGTTGGCTTATTTGCTTTCTCTTTTTTTTTTAAAAAAAATTTGGCAGAGTTTCAAAATTTTCAAATACCTTCGTCTCGCTCTTTTTTTTTTCTTTTTCATTTTCCTCTTTTTTCTTTTTTTTCTTTTTTTTTCTTTCCCTATTCTAGAAGCCAGTCCACATGCAAGCCGAAACAAACAGATACGCAAGTAGCACGTAAGATGCATCAGGATGGTCTTTAAATTGGGTACACCTGTCCTAGACGAACCCAACCCCTGCGTTGAGTCCCCAAAGTCAAATGTACGAGATGCAAATAAAACGTTCCTACTAGGGATCCGACATGAGGCTATGTCATTCTAGGTTTGAAACCTGGAGTGTATTGTTCTAGACATGGCTTACCCAAGCGGACAACTCGAGTTGGGAGAGGGGGGGGGACAGGGGAGGGGGGGCAGCGTACCGGGAATACAGAAGCTTCACCAACTTTGCAAATTGTGAGAATCTTGTCCTAAAATTAGGATATGACTCTAACAGAAAAGAAGTCACGCCAAGCGCACGCTTCCCAGAAGATTTAGAAGACTCAGAGAGAAGGGGGGTTCGTAGCAGTTTATATACACTTCACACAATATCAAAGCAGTAAAAAAAAGCGTCATTTAGCACATTAAGATCAAACACGTAAATCATACAATCATGAAAGCCAAGCATAACAGTTATTTTAAGCTCGAATTCTGAACCCTGAACCAGATATTCTGGGATTTTTTCCCAGCAGAGTCGCCAGAGCTGTCACACCTCCTTTTTTTCGAGGGGGATAAAGAGTTTTTCCAATTTAAGTGATATTAATCGAAATAGGATTATTCATTTATTCAGAGTCACCACTTGGGATAATTTATGGTGTCCCAAGTCACCGGTTTATTTTAAAATCCCAAATCGAGAAAATTTGACTCCGTTTAAAGTCTACAAAAACCAGAAGACCGGGTAAGGAATTTTGTTAACCCAAGAGAAGGTGTGAGGCACTCTCGAGTTCCGTGGTTTAGCACGGTCGCTCAACTATTCATAATTAGCTTAATTATCTTATTTATACATTGTTTAAACCTATTGTGTATTTTTTCCTTTTAAAACCGCTTTTAATATTTATGGAATTTGTTTGAACAAGTCGCGATGTCGCACACTTGTTTGTTTTTATACACATTGTGAATCGCGTTCGAGTAAATAAGTGATGAACATTCGTAGTCTGCTTTATGCGTGATTAATAAATAATCGTGGCTGTGAGTACAGTTCCCGTGGCATGATCATGATACATATATCCCAATTCGGGTGTGCATTTCATGTGACCCGGCTATAATTTCAAACAATAATAAAATTAATATGTTGTAAATCGTGGGTGCGTTTCACGTAGCGCGATTCGCAATGTGTATAAAAAGGGTATCTCATATCTGAATTTCTTGAATGTGAATGCGGTTGGGAATTGGGGTGGGGTGTGCGGCCGTTTTTCTTTTTTGGATCGGGTCCCTTCTTTGTGTGTGGGAAGATATATATGTATAGTATAGGGAATAATTGATTTCCAAGGAAAAAGAGTATGTATGGGCATGTGAGTTTTTTAGGGATATCATGTGAGTTTGTTACAAAAAATAAGGAAGAATCTTGCAAATGGCCATCTTTAATTGGTTCTTGCCTTAATTAATATTTTTTTCTTTTATTTTAAGAGTGTAAAAATAATAATACAAGCTAAATATTTTAAAATCAAGAACATATAATTTTTTGTGATTTTTAATTTTTTTAAATAAAACCTACTAGAAATGAAATAAAGGTTAGAATATGTAGATTAAGTTTAAAATTATTTACATACTAAAAAGTGTCAAAAAATTCCAAGTATGGTAAAACATTAGGTGCTCACAAAGGGGACCCCATATCCCCCTCTATCTTTATTTTGGCTATTGATGCACTGTCCAGAGCTCTAAATAAGCTCCATGAGAATATCCAGTTCATTGGCTTCTCTATGAGCACTAGTGGCCCCAAGATCAATCACTTGAGCTATGCTGATGACCTGGTCTTCTTCTCCTCAGGAGATAGGAATTCTATCAAACTCATGGAGGTCTGTCACACCCCCTTTTTAACCTCACTAACCCGTCTTAAAATAATAAAAGTGATTTTGAAGCTTGAAAGGGTTTTCAAATTGGAAAATGACAATAATTTGTGTTCAAAAGATTTTCAGAGTCGCCACCTGCCATTTGGTTTCGGTGTGTCAAGTCGCCGTTTTTAGAAATAATTTGTTCTTTTGAGACACGTTTAGACTCTAAAACTAACTGCACCAGACATTCTAGATAAGGGGGTTCATTTGACTCGGGAGAAAGTGTTAGGCATTCCCCGAGTCCCGTAACTAGTACGGTTGCACACTTGATCAAACTGGCTTTTAGAAATATTCAAATTGAGGCAAAATCACAGAAAATGAAAATAAACACAAAAGAGGCTCGAAGTCATCCCCACCTAAAAAAAGATAAAGATAAAAATAAAATATTAAAGTTCTATTCTACGCTTCTTCACATCATCCAACCTATGGCCTTCATTTACATGTATTTCGGGACATTCCCCGGGTAAAAATATATACAAAGTCTACGGGGCATTCCCCTGAATAAATTAACTAAAGGGGCGACCTCTCACGTTGAAACCAAAAGCAAACAAATAGGAGAAATCCTAAGATTGCCTACCCAAGTGTGGTCGGCCTAAACATGCTCCTAACGATTAAATTAGTAAATAAATGAAGGAAACCTGAATAAAACAATTCATGGCATGCTCATTTCTCAATAATTAGTTCCATTTACTTGACCAAAGCCAATCCTAAAGCATGCATATGAACTTTATCCACCTATGTTTATCTCAGATTCGAATTCTTTAAAATTTTTCGAGCCCCAAACCCCACCAGTACTTGTTTTTACTACTCAAGCCACCAATAAATCTATTTAATCTATTAACCTAATTTTCTATCACTATATTGTTAATCCTATGCCTTAAAACCTTTATCTTTTAATGAGGCGTTGAAATATAATTCAAAATTTATTTTAGCTATTAAATTCATCCAAACAACACTAGGAGTAAACAATACACAAATAATAACTAAGAACATAATATACCATCCAATTAAAAGATAAGGAAAGAAAGGGGATAAGATTTGGACCTTTAATGAGCTTTTCTAATTAAAAATATCCTTTGACCGGTACAACCAAGATATGTCGAGGGCGAAATCAAAATTCCGGCAATTGAAATATCGATCGGAAACAAACAAATAGCATCAGGAACTCGGACTAAAAACTTTGAACGACACTGAAAAATTCGAACCAATCACGGATTCAATCAACCTCGAAATTCCAGTTAAATCGAAGATATAAATGGCGCACCTCTATCTGATTTTTAGCTCTCTCTTTTTCGACTGTGTGTGTGTACAATGTGTTTTTTGGAGAGGTGGCCGGTGGTGGTGAAGAAAGGGGTTTGGTACGGTTCTTGGGGGTGCAGCTGGCGGGCGGCGACTGTGGCTTGGAGAGGGGTGAAAGCTGGAGATGGTTTTGAGGCATGAGGGTGGCGGCTGGTGGGAGGTGTTTTAAGGTTGGTGAAGGTTGTTGCCGGATTTCCGATGAGTTTTGGTGGCAAAGGTGGTGGCTGCTGCTGGTTTTAGGGGTGACGGCTGGAGATGAGTGAGAGTGTGGCTGCTGGTGTATGTGGTGAGGGAGCGGCGGCTGGGCGTTCTTTGGAGAGGAGGAGGTCTTAGGGTTGGTGAAGGGGTGGGTGGCGACAAAAGCTTAGGGGGTGAGGAATTAGGGTTCTTTTTTGGGTGTTGTAAAATCTGATGAGGTTTGTGGGCTAAGGGAAGTTTGGGCCGAAAATTGGACCTTTCAAGATACAAGATTGTCCCAAAGTTCATTCTTCTTTTCTAAGGATAAAAATAAAAGTAACACAAATAATAAAATATAATTAACAATTGACTTTAACTGAAATGGAATTAAAACGAAATTATTTTTGTATTTTTAAAGATTATACTAAAAATAGGAATATAATAATCATGGAAAACTTAAGGTAATACTACTATAAAAATACTAATGAACTTAAATAAATAAAAATAACGAGAAACATATATAACAAGATAAATTAAAACTATTTTTGTGTTTTTGAATTTATGATTTGAAATTAAGAATAAACTAGACTAAAATTGTATAATAACTCAAGTAGATATTTAAAAAAAATATAAAAATACTAAAACTAACTTTAAAAATTGTGCGGGTCAAAAATTACGTGCTTACAGCTGCCCCTCTTTCCTCGGAAACTCGAAGAGTTATTTTAGCAAAGAACAATAAGCAACGCAATTGATTTATGACCCGACGCTTATTTAAAACGAAACAACGATGGAAAAGAGATTGTGATCGAGCCCTGGTATATGAGCTGCCTACATTCCTTGGTTATAAAGGAATCAAGCCACGTGTAGTTCAGAAGTGAGAAGAGCGATGTAGTGTGTGGAGAGGATGAGAGAGTCGAGTGAGATATCATTCCGTCAAGATTCCGGTCCATGGTCCTGTTATTACATCAAATCAAAATCTAAAAGAACTAAGCAAGCAAGCCTATCAGCAATGAGTTACAAGATTCCTATCTATAAGTCTACTGAAACTTGATCTTGAGTCTTGAATAGTTTTTCATGTAGACTTTTGATTTGAACCTTGATGCTTGCAAGCTGCAGGTGCTGATTCATTCTTCCACGACTTCTTCGGATCAAGACCGGACATGCAGTGCTTGTTACTTCAACCATGTCTTGAGCAATTCACATCTTTCATCTGCTTCTGCATTTGGATTTACTTCTTTTTTTTCATTCTGGACTGAGACTTCTTCTTTTGATCATCTCGGACCGTTGACTCACATTCTTGAGGCGAGCTTCTGCTATTTCTAACTTGAATTGAATTATGAAATGACTTTCCCTCGTTCTTCAGGTGGGAGCCTGCTACTGACTAGAAATTTGAAGCAATTCTGAAAAGAATTTCCTCGTTCTCTAGGTGGGTGCCTGTAATCAAAACAACAAAAGAAACAAAATTTTCTGCCCCAGTTTGCACTAGGAAGATTTGTGAGTTGTTAGCAAAACTGTAAATCACCTATGCTATTGATGCAATGATGAGAGTTAAACTAAAGACTCGACTGGGATGTACGTCTCCTATGAGTAAAACCAAGAAAATTTGAATAGAAAATGCATCTGCTAAAAATAAAACCTGAATGACCCAAACTAGGAAGTGCGTCTCCTAGGAGAATACATGAAAAAACCCAGATTAGGAAGTGCATCTCCTACGGGTGAAACTTGAATGAACCAAACTAGGAAGTGCGTCTCCTAGGGGTGAAATCTCAATTTAGGAAGTGTGTCTCCTAAAAGAATAACTTGAAAGACCCAGATTAGGAAGTGCGTCTCCTACGGGTGAAACTTGAATGAGCCAAACTAGGAATTGCGTCTCCTAGGAATGAAACTTGAATGAACCAAACTAAGAATTGTGTCTCCTAGGGGTGAAATCTCAATTTAGGAAGTGCGTCTCCTAAAACAAAAATATAACTTGAAAGACCCGGACTAGGAAGTGCGTCTCCTACTGGTGAAACTTGAATGAACCAAACTAGGAAGTGCGTCTCCTAAGGATAAAACTCGAATGACTCAAACTAGGAAGTGTGTCTCATAGGGATGAAACTTAAATGAACCAAACTAGGAAGTGCGTCTTCTAGGGGTGAAACTTGAATGAGCCAAACTAGGAATTGCGTCTCCTAAGGGTGAATTCCCAATTTAGGAAGTGCATCTCCTAAAAGAATAACCTGAAAAACCCAGATTAGGAAGTGCGTCTCCTACGGGTGAAACTTGAATGAACCAAACCAGGAAGTGCGTC
The DNA here is from genome assembly GCA_005239525.1 of Nicotiana knightiana. NCBI lineage: Eukaryota > Viridiplantae > Streptophyta > Magnoliopsida > Solanales > Solanaceae > Nicotiana > Nicotiana knightiana. The sequence goes on along the minus strand of ML426470.1, from coordinate 19,824 downwards.
TTTTAGGGGTGAAATCTCAATTTAGGAAGTGCGTCTCCTAAAAGTATATCCTGAAAGACCCAGACTAGGAAGCGCGTCTGCTAGGGGAGGAACTTCAATGACTCAAACTAGGAAGTGTATCTCCTACGAATGAACTTAAATGACCCAAACTAGGAAGTGCTTCTCCTAGGAGTGAAATCTCAATTTAGGAAGTGTGTATCCTAAAATTAAAATATAACTTGAAAGACCCCGACTAGGAAGTGCGTCTCCTAGGGGTGAAACTTCAGTGACTCCAAATAGGACGTGTGTCTCCTAGGGATGAATTTAAATGACCAAAGCTAGGAGGTGCGTCTCCTAAAAAGTATAATCTAAAAGACCCCTAATAGGAAGTGCGTCTCCTAGGGATGAGATTGAGTTTGAGGAAAACTATAAACTAAGCTTGACCAAAGTAAAAATTGGCCTTATTATCCAGGCGAGACCCCTGAACTTAAAGAAAGCTAAAATTGACAACTTAAAATTAAAAACTGACCCTATTCTCCAGGCGGGACTCCTGAACTCAAGGAAAGCTAAAGATTAACAACTTAAAAATAATAAAAGCTGACCCTATTCTCCAGGCGAGACTCCTGAACTCAAGGAAAGCCAAAGATTCCTATCAACTAGGGAAAATTCCTAGGAGGTATGGTTCTTCTCAACCAGGGAAAATGCCTAGGAGGTGTGATCTTCTAAATAGCCTTTGCGTAAGCAGAATTGAGCATTACACCTGAAAAAATTCAAGCTTCCAAGCTTTGGTATGAGCATAGCCTTCATCCTTGTTTTAGAAAAAGAAAACTTGTGAGTTTAAAACATGGTGGTTAGTTTGTGGCCTTGACTACGAGGGAGATTTCTCTTGCATTTGTCACGATCAACTTGGACTTCAACTTGGAAGACAGTGCTTGTTGTCGGCCAACCGCTTTTTCGGACGACCATTATCACAAGAAATATTCCTGATTCGTTCAAGTCCAATACCTTATGCCCGATGCATTGCACTCGTGTTATAACATTCACCAAATCTTTGCATTTTACATCAATACCAAAGAACATCTATTATAAACAACTCAGTGCACACACTATTCTCCTGTGTCTTATGCCAATTTGATGTGCTTGTAGCAGATTTTGAAGTCTTTTCTCACTTGTTTCGACAAAATAGACTCAAAAGGGACTCAAACAAAACAAGAGGAACAAAGTAAGGAGGAGAACGAGAAGATATGGTATCGAATAAGAAAATTCTTTACCCAGGAAAAAGAACAAAGTAGAAACTAATCTGATTTGAAGGTCAGCTTCATTGATCATGACATGCATTTTGGATTAAGCGGTCTGACCTGTTAAGTGAATATAATATTCAACTCTTGTTATTCCTCTAAGCTGTGAAACTGGGATTCAACGCTCCAATTGTCCTATCTGATCCACAATCCTCAGTCGACTTGTAGTGCTCTGGTGGGTTTTCACCATCAAGCCTCTCTCATTTCGCTCTTTTTCTCAACTCATTGTCGCCTTATGGTGCCCATGAGGGTTTTCACCAACAAGACTCTCTCATTTTATCATTTTCTCTCTTTCTGCTGAGAACAAGGTATTACCCATGATGTAGGAAGATCATACTTTCACCACACACTTGATTTGGTATCCTCAAAGATTGGTCGGAAGGTCTTTCTTTGGACCATAATGTAGGCTTTTGGACAGGGTTGGAAAGAAAGGGTGGCATGAAGGCTCAAAATAATTTAAGATGAAAGGGTTCAAAATTACAACTTTTGGAATCAGATCTTTTTCGACCAAGATTAAAACTTCTGCCCTAGTTTCTTGGAGTCTGGGGAATTTCTTTTTTGAATTTTTGCTTTGATGGGACCGAACCTGAGAGTAACGCTGCCTACGTATCCTTAGAAGGAATCAGGTTGAACATAGTTCAAACACAAAGTTGGTTTATTTTGTTGTTTTTCTTTTTCTTTTTTTTCCTTTTTTTTCTTTTCCCCTTTTCTTTTCTTTTCTTCTTTTTGTCTTTCTTTTCTTTTTCTTCTTTTCTCTTATTCTTTTTCATATCTAATTCCTAACTCTAATTCTGATTCCAAAAGAGGGGTATGGAACAAAACAAATTAGGGCTCAAAAGGGGTAGCAAAAGATAAAAATATGGTAGCGGAATAAAATGCCTTTGTCATACCAAACTTTAAAAATGCCAAGTACAAACATGCAATTGAAGATAAGCAAAGAGATTGTACATAGTATCTATTTATGGTATCAACACAAACAAAAGTGCCAATGGGAAATACCTTTGTCCCAATGAATGACCCTTGCCAATTCGAAGCAGACTTGACTCAACCTTATCTCGATGTGGAAGAATGCATTTCAGCACTGACTGATCTACCTCAAGCTACTTGAGAAACATTCCCTCGTTGTATGCTCTCATCAACCTCTTGATTTCCAGACTAAGGCCTTAGTTTCACTCAATTCAAGCTTCATGTTATCTTAGAATGTGTGAATCATTACTTATTTCCTCAAATGCATATTTTTATCATATTCAAACTATGTTTCATTGTTCCATGATTAGATTAGCTTTCAAGATCTGGCTAAAAATTCCGCATACATGTCATGTCACTAGAACTGTTATGAAGAGAACTATATACAAGAAAAGAACTAAACAAAGACTACAAATAACAGAAAAACAAAATTTCATTTAACTAAAGGACGAAAGGGTTTGAACAACAGAACAAAATTTATATTAAAGCCCTGAAACAACCCTAGATGACACACTTAGAGACACAAAACTAACTAACAAGACTCCTAAAGATAGGAAAAAGAGGATAGAAGGGTTTGAATCACCAAAACAAACAAGATAAAATCTGGATTACAACCCTGAAATAACCAGATAGCAGAAAAGATGTCAAAAAAAACTACCAAGACTCTTTTCCGACGAGGAAGAGGTGCTTTCTAATTACCAAGCTCGAGATCTTAGCCACTGAGTTTCACATAAAAATTACTGGGACCTTCACCAACTTCAATCACATTGTCTTCACTAAGTGGCTCATTGACTCCTTTGACCAACACTTCCTCAGCACTAACTGTTGAATTAACGACTGACCACCTACGAGATCTTGCTGAAAATGACTCAACAAAAGAATTGAAAGAACCTGCACATTCGTTGTCATTTCAAACCATCCCAACAATTTGTGCGTTGTCATGTACTTGTAGAGGATTATGTGTGACACTTGGGGTGTTACATCCTTGGACCACAGTTATCCCTTCTTGAATCATTCTTTCTATTTCCCTTTTCAAAGCATGACAATCTTCAATTTTATGCCCTTGGACATTAGAGTGGTACATGCACCGTATAGTAGGATCAAAACCTTTTGCATCTGGGTCCGAAGTATAGCCGAGGAGCGGCTCAATCAGGCCAGAATGTTTTAACTTTTCAAACAAGCTTGTGTAGGATTCTCCGATTAGCGTAAAACTATTTATTTGACTTTGTTTCCCTCCATGACCTGTTTTCTAGGGTTGTTGGATGCTCAAAAATTTTGTGAAGGCAAGAGTGCATTATGTGGTGCTGGCGCTTGCCATAAGGAGTGACCCGGTGGTTGGACAGATGGCCCAACGTTGTTCGGAGGATAATACTGAGGTGGATTATGTGGAGCTCGGGGATAGGTTTGGGGTTGGGGTCATGGCCGGGGATGATTATAATGGTAAGGCGGACCCGTTGGGATGTCGTGATCCTAAGACCCATGGCAACATCATCATGTTCCTTCTGACCCAGCAAGCTTCCTATGTCATTCTGAATTGCTTGTGTTGTGGCTTTTAAAGAAGAATAACTCATGATCTTGCTTGACTTCAACCCATCTTCCACAATTTCTCCCATTTTTACCACATCATTAAAAGGCTTACCCACAGTCGAGATCAAAGGCCCAAAGTAATTAGGCTCTTAATATTGAAGAAAGTACTCGACTATCTCGTCTTCTTCCATAAGGGGATTGACTGGGGCATCTTGCTCTCTCCATCTGAGCCCGTATTCCCTAAAACTTTCATTAGGCCTCTATTCCATCTTGGTGAGGGACATGAAATCCGGGAAAATTTCTATATTGTACTGAAAGTATCGGGCAAAGGCCTGATCCATATCGCTCCATGTGTACCGCCTACTAGCGTATTGGCATGTGTACCACTCCAGAGCTGCCCCACTCAGACTATGACTGAAATACACTATCAATAACTCGTCCTTTCCACCGACGTCTCTCATCTTATTGCAATAACCTCTAAAGTGGGATACAGGATCCCCATGCCCGTCATACAAATCAAACGACGACAGAAAACAAGCACAAGTCTTTGTAAGACACGCTCACCTGGATCCCTATCCATTGCATGTTTCTTAAAAACTGCTCTAAGATTTTCACCTTCCTGGATATCTCATCTTCATCCACTGTCTTAGCAGGCTTTCAGTTTCACTAGGAGGCTCATAGTGAGGAGCGTAAGAGTATGGATTCGAGACCTTGAAAATTGGTTTTGGAGAATAGTATTGGGCATTGGGGACTTTGAACACAGTCTCGCTAGAGGAAGAGTAGCTGGTGGAGGAGCTACAAAAACATGAGTGGTCAAAAGAGCGGGATATGAGGTGGTTTTGGGGGGTGGAGTGTGAAAAGGTTGTGGGGATATATCAACAGCAATGGGAATCTGTATTTGTGACTATGGAGGAATGGTGATGAGGCTTTCAGTGTAGTTAGTGGGAAATAATGGTGGAGGACGCCCACCAATCCAGGCTTGGTATATTTTGGCCATCTATCTTTCAACCTTAGGACCTCTTCATTCAACTCAGATTCTGATTCAACAATATCTTTAGACGGATCAATAACACCTGTGTCCAAGTCTGTTCTACCCATGGATATCTTGCTATTTGACCTTGTGTTGTAGGGATGACTCGCTAGAATGCCACAAACTAACCACCTTCTGTTATGATAACAACTAAAGTACCAAAGAGGAGCAAAACAAAGTCAACATGTTAGCGTTAGGGCATTTATCAGATAGAAATATCATATTGCATGCAATGCACCTAGCAACAATTAATAGTTCTAGAATGACTTCGAGGATCACAAGGTCATTTGGCATCATCCCAATTTGTTCATTTCAATCTTCTATTTTCTTTATTTTCTAGCACTTCTTGGCTTGCTCATTTTCCATCCTCTCTTTTCTTTCTAATAATAACTATTTTCTTTCATCCCGCAGTTTCCTCTCATTTTTCACATCCCACAACTTCATCATCTTTTTTTTTAATAATGATTCGATCAAACCCTATGTAGGTTGCTTACGTATCATGTTCCACATGAATCAGACCAAGCGTAGTTCTAGAAAAGTAATGGACAAAATAAACTAAAAAAACAAAAATCCTTTTGGATTTTTTCATTTATAATTTTTTTTTGTTTTCACACACAAAATAGGAAATATGATAACAAAAGACTCGACGAACTCAACTAGACTATGACAGACTCTGACACCACCTAAAAGATTGATACTACTGTACAAGACTAGAAAATAAAAGGCAACATGAATGACATACTCAAAACATAAAAGTATCCTCAAGCAACTCATGAATGCAGTGGTCCTGACTGGATGGTCTTGGGGCGTCTGTCATGCTCAAGCTCCGGCAAATAGATCCATACCTTTATGAGAAAAATAAGAACAAATAGAGTTAAAGACTTAGAAAACTATGTGTTTCACGACCCAAAATCCTAACTTAGGTCGTGATGGCGCTCAACGGCGGGGTCAGGCAGGCCAACACTCAATTTACTAAGGGTTCATTCTTATTAAATTAAATATTTCAACATATACTCAGTTTTTAAAACTTAAAACATAAATCGACAAGGATAATTAGCCAGTTTTTAATCAAAAGAAGTCATGAGGAGGCATGAACCAATATATATACAAACCCGTAATCCATAATAACTATCACATGTGTGCCAGGAACTAGTGTCACAAGTCCTACGGGCATTCTAACAGAATATACAAAAGATAATATACAGTCCCACTGTCTGAAAGAAATAGACGGGAAATTAGCAAAAGAAACCCCATGGTGCTGCCGGAGATCGCCAGGAGAAAGCAGCTAACCGTGAAGTCAGGTCCATCTGTAATCAGAATGAAGCTCCAGTCTGACAACCAGATGCACTAGCCTCAGAACCTGTACAATTAAGTACAGAAGTGTAGCATGAGTACATAAATATTTATGTACGCAGTGAGTATCCCGCCTAACCTCGAAGAGGTAGTGACGAGAGGTTGACATGACACTCACTAAGGTCCAACAACATAATTTAACAAAACATGATGAAAAGGGTAGGCATGTAAAGGCAGTGAAGCAGCAAATAAATATAAGGCACTGAAATCCAAGGAAGTACTGGAAATGAATAAGAAATTACTACTTCACCTTCCCCCAAATATCTGTCAAATCAATGTCCATGAATTTAGTAACAAATAAATCATGCGCATATAGAGTAAGGACAACCGGCCGGAGTCATAAGATAGTCGTGTCCGTGCAGTGCCGAGGGTCGAACGACCCGAACCATAAGTACACCTTTCCATAAAGTACTCACATCTATGCACTGCCGAGGATCGAACGGCCCGAACCAAAAGTGCATCTTTGCCATAAAGTAATCCTCTCTATGCACTGCCGAGGATTGAACGGCCCGAACCATAAGTGCATCTTCCAATCCGCTGTGGCGTACGACCCATTCCCATAAGAGTGGGGGAAATCACACTCTGCTTGCGGAATGTAAATTGCGACGCGGTCACATGCACACACACTATTCCTTTTTAAATTACTTTTCAGTAAACAATTCCTTACAAATTTTCTCAAATTCCATGGTCTCAGGGAAATAAGCCGCATGTAACATTTAATTTATTAAGCATATAGTTCATATCAAGTAAAACACAAGGCATGATGTGTGCCTAACTACCCGGACATCATAATAATAGTCGCTACGTACGGACTCTCGTAACTTTGTACGTACGTAGCCCCCACAATTATTACATATAGCATTTAAAACACCTACGGGGACAATTCCCTCTTACGAGGTTAGAAAGGAGACTCACCTCGCGTCGTACCTACTCCCCGGGTCAAGAATGCGCCCGAAACTCCGAACTCGTCACCCAAAGGACTCAAAGCTAACCAAACGTTATGTAAATATATCAAATTATACCCAAAACATGAAATTCTCCTATTATTTAGTTAAATTCATCATTCTTGAAGAAATCCGAAAATCCAACCCCGGGCTCGCATGCTCGGATTTCGAAAATTCTTGAAGGAAACACTCACCCATAGCCTAAGGATCATTAATATATGATTTTTGTATGAATTCATAGCCAATGCACGGATAATTTTCTAAATTTTTGAAGGCCCTAGGTTACTACACAAATCCTTAATTTTTCACTAATTAGGTAGTTAACTAAGCTAGGAATTCATGCATTAACTAGATTTAGGATAGAATTTACTTACCTCACAGTGGCTGGGTCGTGGGGCTCTTTTCTAAGATCTCGCAATCGCCTATGGTGGAAGAAAATGGAGTTGGATTGAGATAATCCCGAACTTAAAGACCTTTATGCCTACAGGGGTTTCCGCACATGCGACCCGACGACCGCACCTGTGGTATCGCATCTGCGAGCAATAGCTCGCACCTGCGGAAAATGGGACAAGGGCCTGGGCTCGCACCTGCGGCCTAGAGTCCGCTCCTGCGGCTCCGTACCTGCAGGAAAGGAGCCCGCACTTGCGAGAACTAGGCAACCCACTTGGGGGTCGCACCTGCGAGGCCTGGATCGCAGGAGCGGTCTCGCACATGCGACTCGGCAACCGCACCTGTGGTCACACCAGATCAGGTGCACCAGCAGCTGCTTCAGTTGGTTTTTGGCCTCACTTGGTGCTCGAGAGGCTCCTGGACCCACCCGAGCCCCGTCCAAATATAACAACAAATCCCAAATCATAATACGGACTCGCCCGGGCCTTCAGAACAACCGCAACAACGCTAAAACTCGAAATCACACCTCAAAACCCATAGAACCAAACTTAGGAACTTTAAGTTTTCTTAACTTCACTAACAATGCGCCGAACAAACCTATACTACTCGGAATGAAACCAAATTTTGCAGGCAAGTCATAAATGACATAACGGAACTATGTCCGGTCTCGAAATTCCGTTCGGACCCCGATAACACAAAAACACACCCCAAACCACAATATGGACTTAAGGAACTCTTATTTTAATATTGGGCGCCGAAACGCTCCCGGGTCATCCAAACCCATTCCGAACATACGCCCAAGTCCGAAATTATCATACAAAGCTACCGGAATCGTCAAAACTCGATTCCGAGGTCGTCTACTAAAAATGTTGACCAAAGTCAAACTTGGCCTTTAAGGCCAACCTGAAGGAACCAAATGTCCCAATAGCACTCTAAACACTTCCGAATCCCAAACCACCAGTCCCCGCAGGTCATAAATCACAATAAGCCGCTACGGGAAGTCTCATTTAGGGGAACAGGGTCTGACAACGCAAAACGACCGGTCGAATCGTTACAATGTGAGACAATAACACCTCCTATTGGACACATGCAAGACATGATTAAGGCTATTTTTGCAAAATGACCTACGGGGCCAAAAGGTGGATAGAAGTGAAAACTCAACAAAGGTGACCTAAGACATGGAAAAATTACTTTGCAAAAATGACACATTTTGTAGAAATAGCATATGTGGCCAAAAAATGGCTAGAAGTGCAAACTCAACAAAATGGACCTTAAACAGAGAGGACACCTTGTTGTGGACTTAGGATTCTAAGACATGGGTCACTGAACCACTTTTGCAAAAATGATCCCATTTTACAAGAACGATCGATGTGGCCAAAGCGGCTAGACATGCAAATTTGACCAGGACGCGACTAAAGTAAAGATACACCTAATTGTGGATTCAAGACTCTCCAGACACAATTAAACAAGTCAGTTTGCAAAAAATAGCCCTATTTTGCAAAACGACCAACGTGGCCAAATGTGGCTAAACATGCAAGATTTGGCGACGAACCCCGAAGCCAAGAACCTAAGACTCACTAGGAAGACCGGACCCTATGTCGGCTACCTATGTATCCACGCCCGAAATACGAGAATCAGGTTTGCGTAGTTCGGGAAGATTGGATACGGGAGAGAATTTAAAAAAAATACTGATTTGGAGAAACCATATTTTTTGTCTTTTTTGAAATATGATGAAACGTGTAAAATTTTTTGGATTTTCTTTTTCTCTTTTTTTTTTTGGAAAATGATGGGAAAGTGCAAAATCTTTTTGGATTTTTCATTTTCATTTTATTTTTGTCTTTTCTTGAAAGTTTTGTGAAAAAAAATATAACTGGGCCCTACTTGCTTCATTTTCACCCTTCTTTCCCAAACAACAGTCCGCCAAATGACCTTTCTGCCCTCAAAGATGCAACATGTATCACATAGGGATGATTTTGGTCCATGGGCCCACTTGACACAATTTGGACAGGCTTCTTATGAAGGAACATGGTACCTAGGACCGAGTCCTACTAATTCACAATGATGTGATGCAAATAAAAAGGACCTAAAGGCTGACCTACGTTTGGGGTTCACTAACAAGGCAANCCCCCCCCCCCCCTCTTAAAATAAGGGTGACTCAACAAAGTGTTTGTGTACGCGACACATACTACAAGACTTATTGCATAAAGAATTGACCGGGTAGTGCATATGAAGACAGTTATAAAGTAGTAACACATAAAGAAAAAAATTGTAAACACATAAACAACTAGAAAATAATAAAATGACATAAACAAAATAAAAATCACATAAAGTAAATAAAAACATAAAACCTCAACCGAATATTTTAAAAAGTCAACAAGATCAAGTATCAGCTCGAACCTGTAAGTCCCCAGCAGAGTCGCCAGAGCTGTCACACCCCTTTTTTAACCACACAAACCCGTCTTAAAATAATAAAAGTGATTTTGAAGCTTGAAAGGGTTTTCAAATTGGAAAGTGACAATAATTTGTGTTCAAAAGATTTTCAGAGTCTCCACCTGACATTTGGTTTCGGTGTGTCAGGTCTCCATTTTTAGATATGATTTGTTCTTTTGAGACTCGTTTATATTCTAAAACTGACTGCACCAGAGATTCTAGATAAGGGGGTTCATTTGACTCGGGGAGAAGGTGTTAGGCATTCCCCGAGTCCCATAACTAGTACGGTTGAACATTTGTTCAAATTGGCTATTAAAAATATTCAAACTGAGGCAAAATCACAAAAAAGGAAAATAAACACAAAAGAGGCTCAAGTCGTCCCCACCTAAAAAAAAAGATAAAAATAAAATAAAATATTAAAGTTCTATTCTACACTTCTTCATATCATCCATTCTCTGGCCTTCATTTACATGTACTTCGGGGAATTCCCCGGGTAAAAATATATACAAAGTCTATGGGGTATTCCTATGAATAAATTAACTAAAGGGGAGGCCTCTCACCTCGAAACCAAAAGCAAACAAATAGAAGAAATCCTAAAATTGCCTACCCAAGTGTGGTCGGCCTAAACAGGCTCCTAATAATTAAATTAGTAAAATAAATGAAGGAAAGATAAATAAAACAATTCATGGCCTGCTCATTTCTCAACAATTAGTTCCATTTACTTGACCAAAGCCAATCCTAAAGCATGTATATGAATGTAACGACCCGATCGGTCGTTTTGAGCTCTAACGCATCGTTTAGCGGTTTGAGGCCATGAGCAGCTTAATTTCATGTGTTATGACTTGCACGCGTGGTCAGAATTGAATTTTGGGAAGTTCAGAGTCGATTTGGAAAGAGAATTCTCATTTCGGAAGCTTTAAGTTGGAAGAATTGGCCGAGTTGTGATTTTTGAGTAAATGACCACAAAATCAGGATTTGAAGGTCCCATTAGGTTCGTATGATGATTTTAGACTTGGGCGTATGTTCGAAACGGGTTTTAGATGACCCGGGAGCGTTTCGTTGCATATTGTGGAAGTAAGTATTTTGGAAGAAATTTGATAAGTCGGGGTTGAAGTGCATTGTTATTGATGTCCGTTTGGGATTCCGTGTCTGGGAATAGATCCATATGGTGATTCTGGTGTTAGGAGCGCGATCAGAAGTGAATTCAGAGGTCCGTAGGTCATTTTGGAGTTATTCGGCTAAAGTTAGAAATTTGATGTTTTAAGAAGTCCGATCGGAAGTGGAAATTCTGATATCGGGGTTGGATTTCGATTCCTGAAGTTGTGTTAGGTCCGTAATGTTGAATGTGACTTGTGTGAAAAATTTGGGGTCAATCTGACATGATTTTATAGGTTTCTGCATCGAATATAGAAGTTGGAAATTCTAAAGTTCATTAAGCTCGAATTTGAGTGCGATTCATGGTTTTGGAATTTTTGATGTAATTTGAGGCCTCGAGCAGGTCCGCATTAAGTTTTGGATTAGGCTGGTGTGATTGGACGGGGTCTCGGAAGCCTCGGGTGGATTCCGAGTGGTTAACAGATCAAATTTGAACTTGAGGAGGAGCTGAAGCTGCTAGTGTCTGGTGTGACCGCACCTACGAGGCTTTGACCACAGGTGTGGCTTTGGCGTCGCAGATGCAGGAGTCTCTGGCTTGGTTGGGGGCGTAGGTGCGAGGCTATTTCCGCACCTACGAAGGCGCAAATGCGGAGAAGGAAGCGCAGGTGCGGAGCCCGACTGGGAAGGAGGAAACCGCAAGTGCGGATATTTGGGCGTACCTGGGGAGTGCAGGTGCCGCAGGTGCGGGCGAGGTGACCGTAGGTGCGGAAAGACTGGAGGCAGTGTGCATTTTTATAACCGAAGTCTTGGTCATTTCTCTTCATTTTTCTCTTGGGTGGCCGATTTTTGGAGATCTTCAAGTGGGGATTTTGTCATCTATCTCAAGGTAAGTTGTTTCTACTCATTTCAAGTTAAAATACAAGGTTGTATATAGATTTGGTCATGGAAATTAGTAGAAATTTGGGATTTTTGGAGAAAAACCTAGAATTTGCATTTTGGGATTGTTACCACGAATTTGGGCATGAAATTGAGAGAGAATCATATATTTGAGTTCATGAGGTTATGGGTAAACTTTATCTTCAAAAAAATTTAGGAATCTGGGCACGTGGGTCCGAGGGCAATTTTATCAACTTTCCGAGCAGAGTTGGGAATTTATATAAATTGAATTGTTATACATATTAGAGTAAATTTTCATTGGTTTGCATGTTATTTGGATAGTTTTGGGGCGTTGTGCATCACTTTGAGTCGTCAGAAGGGCTTGGAAGCCGGCTATGAATCCTCTGAGCCGGCTATTATCCCCATGGAATCGTGCAAAATATTTGGCAAAAAGCTAGTTTATCCGAGGGATTTTCCCCTGATTTGGATTATGACAACCTCTTTGATGAAATACACTATATATATTTATATGCTTCAGTTACGGAGGGAACTTGCTAGTAGAGAGTTGAGTAAATTGTAAAGAGGAAAATTTTACCACGTAATCTATACTTGTATGCCTTATGTAATTACGTTGCTTTATATTAATTCATTTCTTTAGTGCACTTGATATTGTTGGACCTCTAGTAAGTGTCAAAGTCGACCTCTTATCACTACTTCTTCGAGGTTAGGCGGGATACTGACTGAGTACACGTTGTTTTCGTACTCATACTACACTTGCTGTGCATTTTGTTTGCACAGGTACATTCATAGCTAGTGGCCCTGCTTGACGCAGTGATGTGGCTGACCTGGAGACTTAGACGAGCTGCACCATCCCGAGACGACCCGCAACCAGTAGAGTCTCCTTCAGAGTATTGAGCCTTACTTTCTTACTGTCCCATTTGTATTCTGGATGGTTATTGTATTTCATTTGGTTTTTCTTAGAAAATTGCTCATGCACTTGTGACACCGGATTCAGGGATGACTTTGGGATGTATTTGTTAAATTGAATTGTTAAACATCGTTAATTACTTGGTAAATTTATATTTATTGATTGGTATATAATGAAATGAAAAGTAACGATTTCAAAATAACAAAATAGGAATTTAATTAACTGATGAGTGTTGTCTTGCCCTGACTATGGTGTCCGCTGCCATCACGACCTCAATGGGTTTTGGGTCGTGACAACGTGGTATCAGAGAATTAGGTTCCCTTAGGTCTCATGAGTCATGAGCAAGTCTAGTAGAGTCTTGCAGATCGGTACGGAGACGTCTGTACTTATTTTCGAGAGGCTACAGGGCTGTTAGGAGTATTTTGTTTCTTGATTCCTCATTGTGCGATTTGATTCCCTTTAAGCCTTATGCCTATGTTTATTCTTACTCAATCTTACGCGTTGTGAAGCGCTTGCTATAAATTGGGAATTTGAGGAATGGTAATGGTACTACATATATGGTGCGTGATGTTTTTCCATATGTAGTTGGTTGGGGCTATTGTCGTCGCTCTGCGGAAGGATAATATGTTGTTTCAGCTCAGTAGCTGTGTTTCTAAGGGCTTTAAGGCTATGATCAGGTTGTTATGGTGCTTATGATTGGTCACCGCACGATATTGACGTGGTGGTAGGAAACTTGACCATGTGTTGGGACAATGAATAACTTGAAAGGAGGTTTTCTCAGAGCGTGATCTCGAGATTTCAGTATTTTAGTTCTGGAGGAGGAAATGCAATTGAACTATAAATGTTCAAATTTGGGTTGAAATAATAGTAAGACTTGGTGTTTTCAAGCGAGGTGGAATTTTCATCTGTGATGTGGTATCGCTGTTTTTGACCGAATAGAATATGTTAAGTTCGTCGGTTATAGTTTCTTCGGTTGCATTGGGTCAGAGTGTTGTGAAGTAATATTGAAAAAGTGGTTGTCACAAGTCGTGGTGTGCGGTGGTTCCGTATTTAATAAGTATTTCTAATAAAGGCGGCTCGAGAAAGATGATCTTCAGAAAGGTTTGAAGTTGTGGTGATCTGCTGGTTTAAGTGCTACAAAGACAATTATCGGCCTAAGGCAACGACTGGGCAGCAAGGGATAAGGAAGGACACGTGGGAAGTGTCAGGTGATGGTTAAATTTCTAAAAGGCCAGGTGTAAGAAAAGGAGGTCAGGTAGTTGCTTGCAGGAGTGAGTTTAACCAAAGTGGGAGAGTGGCAACGTAGCATATGAGTTCTGTGGTAAGATAGATACACCTCTTGAGGGGCAGTTTGGAGTGATTTGGGAATTTTAGTGGACGATGATGGGGTTCATAGACTTAAATTGAAATAATGGCTATTTCGGCGGAAGGTTGGATACAACAGAGAGAAGTTGTTCAGGATGATGAAGGATGCAATATAGCAGTGAATTGGAAGATATTATCGCGCATGTAGTAGATGCCCATGAGGAGAGGATGGACTGGTGAAGTTGGTAAATAAGGACGGGCGTAGGATGGGGTATTGATGTCGTAGAGATTGCACAGTACATCATCGTTGGAAGGTGTCAGTTGGTAATTTCCACAGGAGGGTTTTCTCCTGTGAGCAAGTTAGCGGTCGTGTGGTTGGCAAGTTTTTGCGAGGAATTTCAGTGTCTATTTGGTAGGAGGACGAATATGTGAATGATGCGAGGGAATTTGAGTATTCATGGAATGCTAACAGGAGGATCTAAAAGAATTTGACGGGTTGGTTAGCAAGATCATGTCAGCACTGAAGAAAGAATTTCGGTGGGGTCCAGAGTGATGCAATGAGTAGCTTCAGGCTAAGTGGGAGAGTCCCAGCGCCTGCCATTGGGTTGCAGGATTATCTTCTCATGGGGTTGCAGATTATCGGCGTATTGGCAAGTTATTACAGCTACGAGGAAAGGAGTGAAATGGTAATTGCGCATGGGATTTGATAAATGTGTGCAAAAGTTGGCCCTATTGGAACAGGGTTAGGGTTTGGAAGATTCAAAATTTATTCTTAATGCATAGGCGAGTTATAAGGGCAGTGACTCCAGTCACGTGCGTAATTGAAAGGGGTGTTTGTGTGCTAGAAGAGCCTTGGAGTTGATTGTATTCGGGCCAAGTTAG
Source organism: Nicotiana knightiana (assembly GCA_005239525.1). Lineage (NCBI taxonomy): Eukaryota > Viridiplantae > Streptophyta > Magnoliopsida > Solanales > Solanaceae > Nicotiana > Nicotiana knightiana. The sequence continues at coordinate 4,821 of ML426470.1, read as the reverse complement.
AGTGGGTGACTCTCAATAGTGGTCCTAATGAATTCTAAAGTTAAGAATGCAGTGCTTAAATGTTTCATGTCCGCAGTATGGCTAAGGATCGGGCCATGCAACAGATTATGATAGGGGGCCCAGAATGTTCCATGATGATTTCGGCTTGCAGTATGGTATTGGAGGAATGAGAGAAATAGTCTCCGGACTTGTGGGAAGATTTCCAGGATGGGTGTATCAGTTGAAGATGTGAATGCGCGATCAAGGAGGGCATGAGACGGTTCATGGGTTTGGAGACAATGTGGTCTCGTGATATAAGGTCGCTCAAGGGGAGGGCGGATTTGAGTTCACAATGTTTGGATGAGGCTATTGTTACTTCTAAGTCAAGTAAAGGATAAATTGGAAGAAAATAGATTGGATAGCCATGGTTGAAATGGAACATGTACGACAGTGATCGGTTCCTTCAACGTGATTAAGTTATGGATGTGATTGGTGACGGTGCGTGCGAGTGCTTGTCGGCTACCGTAATTGATTTTATTTGGAAGTATTCAAGTATTATGGCCTGTCATAGGCAGGTAGATCCCGGAAGAATTATGGTGGTATAACACCATTACTTGAGGATTTGCATGTTTGGTGATTATGAGAACTCGCTCGTATGTTGTTATGGTTCTCTTGAATTGAGGTAAGTAAAAGGTTTCTATATGATGAGGTGTTCATCCTATTAGTGGTTCAGAAGTTATAATGGGATTCTTGCGCTATCTCACATTGGCATGTTAGGTGCAGTGAATGGTATGAAATTTGGAAGCAAGGATCAAGGTTGCAGTTCGATGTTGCCAAGGATGTCATGAGCTCGGATGAGCAAGAAAAAGGGGTTTGAATGTTTAGAGTAAGCTGGTGTTGTCTTCAGTGTCACCGGAGATCGGTGGTTGGTGAAGGGATTTTTGTATCCTGGTTATGGATTCTTCATTTTCTTTACAGCATCAGTGCGGCCGGTGGTATGGGTGTGCAGACTTGTTATCATGTGTGGAAGGTCGTGAGAGCGTATCTCACGGGAAAATTGTATAAGTGTGACATGCAGTCACTTAATTGATTGAAGATTTAGACCAAGTATAAAGAATGTGATAATAATGCTTATTTGAGAGTCTATGCTTGGAGGGCGCTTGGTTCATTCGGTTGCGAATGTGGGGGTTTGCTCCGGCTACGATGGTTGTTCTTGCTTGTTATGAGAAGAAATGGGTTATTATGGACCCAGGTAAGGCTATCAGCCTAGTACAGTGCGAGCAGAATCGGCTTGATGTTTGTGAATGGATTTAAATAGGATTATGGGCTTCATGTGAGTCAGATGTGTTCATTTCAATATTTTCTCATGGAGGGGTATTAGAACATTAGATGTTGTTCCATCCTCATCTATCTCATGAAATATTATGATTGTGCCTTGTGAGTTGTGAAATAGCTTGATAATTTCTTATGTGTTGAGGTTCCGCGTAGTGATGATGTTATGAGCAGGATAGCTCTTGAGATTCAGATCATATATCGCACCTCAATTGTGCTTGAGTTTTGTAGTGTATGGCCCTATTAGTCTCCCCAGGATGGTGTTATGCACTTAGCGTGCTTGTGACCGATATTCGATATTTTGTGGTAATGAGTAATTTAGCTCGGTGTGTATCTCCTTATGTAAATTTTATGTGTGGATCGGGTGGCACGCCGTCACGGGTATGTTATTTGGATCGGGTTGCATGCCGCAACAGTGTGATGTTGAGTAAGGTTCATTATATTAATTTTTCTTGTGTTTTGCTTCTTACTTTTCGGAGGAAGGTTCATATTAACTGCGTGAGTTGAGAAGTTCCTTTCATAATTCGTTTTCTTTATGTATCGCGTTCGAGTTGTGTCCTACTGGCACATTGTGGCATCATGTGAGACAGTTGGTCATGTCTGGGGTGACTTGTTGCGTGAGCGGTTCATACTGGGTGAGACGAGATTTTTGGATCAGAGATCAGTATGATAAGGTTATGTGAAGTATATATTAAAGAACAAATACTATTATTTGGTTCGTAATGAGGTGATGATTCTAGTCAAAAGGAGAGATTCAATGATTGATTAACTCTGCAGTTGGTTGCGAATTTCTACACATCTCCTCCATTGTGATGGTATCGTAAGCATTATAGAAGGACCTATATATGTGTGTCCTGAGGTACATTGGGATCATCAGATTCGTGGAATTTTGGCTATTAAGGTTCAGGGAATGTCATTGTGGTTAGATGATGAATTATGCGGTGCATGGTGCTAATTCAGCAAAGGTATGCAATCATGTTCTGGTACATCGTGTGGTAGTTGATACGGTGTTCATATATTGGAAATAGGTCTGGAAGAGAATTTCGGGTGTTCGAATTGGATTCCGAGCTTATTGTATGGATAAAAGAGGATGTCTTTAGATTTGGTCGAACTAATGTGCTCAATTGAGTGGTGGTAGCACGAGTAGGTGCACGAGGTGTTTAACAATGGTTTCAGACAACTCCGGAGCAGTTCTTAGCACGTTCGAGGACGAACATATGTTTAAGTGGGAGAGAATGTAACGACCCGACCGGTCGTTTTGAGCTCTTGTGCGTCGTTTAGAGGTTTGAGGCCATGAGCAGCTTCATTTAAGGTGTTATGACTTGCACGCGCGGTTGGAATTGAATTTGGGAAGTTCAGAGTCGATTTGGAGAGAGAATTCTCATTTCGGAAGCTTTAAGTTGGACGAATTGGTTGAGTTGTGATTTTTGAGTAAACGACCTCAGAATACGAATTTGAAGGTCCCAGTAGGTTCGTATGATCATTTCGGACTTGGGCGTATGTTCGGAATGGGTTTTGGATGACCCGGGAGCGTTTCGACGCATATTGTGGAAGTAAGTATTTTGGAAGAAATTTCATAAGTCGGGGTTGAAGTGCATTTATGTGTTATTGATGTCCGTTTCGGATTTCCAGTCTGGGAATAGATCCGTATGGTGATTCTGGTGTTAGGAGCGCGATCGGAAGTGAATTCGGAGGTCCGTATGTCATTTTATAGTTATTTGGCTAAAGTTAGAAATTTGAAGTTTTAAGAAGTCTGATCGGAAGTGGAAATTTTGATATCAGGGTCGGATTTTGATTCCAGAAGTTTTGGTAGGTCCGTAATGTTGAATGTGACTTGTGTACAAAATTTGGGGTCAATCGGACGTGATTTGATAGGTTTCGGCATCAAATATAGAAGTTGGAAATTCTAAAGTTCATTAAGCTCGATTTGAGTGCGATTCATGGTTGAGCCCTCGAGCAGGTCCGCATTATGTTTTGGATCAGGTTGGTGTGATTGGACGGGGTCCCGAGGGCCTCGGGTGGATTCCGGGTGGTTAACGGATCAAATTTGAAGTCGAGAAGGAGCTGAAGATGCTGGTGTCTGGTGTGACCGCACCTGCGAGGCTTTGACCGCAGGTGCGGAGCCGCATGTGCAGCTTTGGCATCGCAAATGCGGGAGTCGCTGGCTTGGCTGGGGGTGCAGGTGCGATGCTATTTCCGCATTGATCACGCTCAACTATGTCTAATAAAATACTAAATGGGCGTTGTAAATATAATCCGGGGTATTATGCCCAGAGTCGATCCCACAGGGAATTTACGTATCAATCAAGTCTTTAGAATACACAACTTTTACTCAATCAATTCTCTCAAGACTTTTTAATATAAATTGGTGATGTTTTACTAATTGTACTGACAATAATAATAACTAGAAATTACTAACAATGTGTTGTAAATAATGATGATAAAGGTCTAAGGTTATGGTTTCCCCCGTTGGTGAACTTACTTCTCGGATAGTTGTTATAGTTTGATTAGTTGTCTCTATCAATCATGAACACTCTATCTACCATAAATCTCTCTCAAGTAATTATGATAATTTACTAGACGCACTCTCTCAAGTTACGCTAGCTAGATTGCATTACAGTTCACTTTAGATTGCACCCGAGGTATCGTTATCTCTAATCCAACCTCTAAACCCTCGGTTATGACTTTCGTCTATACTCCGGGAGTGATGTTGTTCAAACAACTACCTAAATATGCATTCTCTCTCGAGTAGATACATAATAAATAGGCACAACTAATTGA
>ML426468.1:4521-29707 GCA_005239525.1 Nicotiana knightiana | reverse complement strand
GTCGTTTCACAACTCACACGGCACAATCATAATATCACATGAATTTGACGAAGATGGAACAACACTTGATATTCCAACACCCCTCCTTGAGGAGCGCTATACTGGAATGAACACATCTTACTCGCATGAAGCCCATAATCTTGTTTAAATCCATCCATACACTTCAAGCCGATTCTGCTGGCAAGGAACTAGGCTGATAGCCTTAGCTGGGTCCAAAATATCCTACTTCTTCTCATAACACGCAAGAACAACCATCATAGTCGGGAAAACACCCCACAATCCACAACCAGCTCCTTCCTGGCATAAATTTTCAAACAAGCAATATTGCAGTTCCTTATACTTGGTCTAAATCTTCAATCAATCAGGTGACTACTTGTCACACTTATACCATCTTCCCGTTGTCACGCTCTCACGACCTTCCACGAGGTAACAAGTTTGCACATCCATACCACCGATCACACTAATGCCGCAAAACACATCAAGAACCCATGACCAGGGTACAAAGCCTCTTTCTCCGAATATCGACCTCAGGTGACACCGAAGATAACACCACCTTGCTCTGAATTTTCAAATCACTTTTTCTTTCTCATCGGAGCTATGGCATCCTTGTTAACACCGAACCGCAATCTCGATTCTTACTCCCAGTTACACACTGTTTACTGCACCTAACATGCCAATATGAAATAGCGCAAGAATTTCATCATAACTGTCACGACCCAAAATCTCTTAAGGTCGTGATGGCGCCGTACACCACCATCAGGAAAGCCAAACATTAATTAATTGAAAATAATTTCCTGTTTTAACATTTATGAAAATCATTACCTTTCACTTTATTACGTATTGACTAAATAAAATCCGTTAAGTAAATACAATGGTTTAAATATTTCATTTTAGCAAATATATCCCAACACATCCCAGAACCCGGTTTCACAAGTATATGAGCAAATTCTAAGAATTTCACAACTACTACAAGCTTGTCCGAAATACAAATTGGACAAAGAATTTAAACTGGAAATAAATACAATATGAGGGAGAATCTGTCGGCTGCGGATCGCCTCCGGATGATGCAGCTCGCAAGTCTCCAACCAGCCACGTCGCTATGAAAGTACCGGTGCAATAAAAATGCACAGCAAGTGTAGTATGAGTACGAAAACAATGTGTACTCAGTATGTCGTCCGCCTAACCTCAGAGAGGTAGTGACGAGAGGTCGAATTAGACACTCACTAAGGGCCAACAAATTAATTTAACAGAATATGATGAACATGGAAGGCATGTAAAGGTTATAAGGAAGCAAATATATAAGGCAGTGAAATCAAAGTAAATATTGTAAGTAAATAAATAGTTACTACTTCCTCATTTTACCTCAAATATCTTAAATAAACAATTTCTTCTTTGTTTTCCCCCAAATATCTTAAATAAACAGTTACTTCTTTATTTTCCCCTAAATATCTTATCACTTCAAAATCCAGGAAAAACATTTAACAATTTAGCATGCGCATACGGGATAAGGACAACCGGCCAGAGCCATCATAATAATCATATATGTTCACTGCCGAGGGTTGAACGGCCCGAACCATAAGTGCACATTTGCCATAAAATAATCATATCTATGCACAGCCGAGGGTCGAACGGCCAGTACCATAAGTGCATTTTCCAATCCGCCGTGGCGTACTGCCCGCTCCCATGAGAGTGGGTGAAGTAACACTCCGCTCGCGGAATGTAAATTGCGAAGCGGTCACATGCATTCATGCACAATCAACAGTCCTCCCCGACTACATTAGGAAAACAAATACTCAAGAAAGTGACAAATTTCTCTTTCAAAAATCACAAAAAAATAGTATTTAAATCTTTTCTCGAAATTCACTTGCCAAGTTTTTATAATATTCAACAATATAACCTTATCCGGAATACAATTGCCCACGAAGGAAATCAATTCTCTTTCTAGATGATTAAGAAAATGAAACCTAGTCTTCCTTAGATATTCAATTACTATTTCGATTAAATTAGCAGTCTGATATTACAAGCAAGATCACAGGAACAGCAGGTGAGGCATGCTAGTGGGTCCTAGGCTACCCGGACATGGCATAATAGTAGCTACGCACGGACTCCTGTCAACTCGTGCGTACGTAGCCCCCGCAGATAGTAGCACATACTTAATTAGTTCACCTAGGGGGACAATTCCCCCTCACAAAGTTAGAAAGGAGACTTACCTCGCTACGAAATTCCATAGCCGGCTTCCAAGCCCTTCCGACGACTTCAATGGATGCAAAACGCCCCAAAACTATCAAATAACGAGCAAAGAAATGAAAATTCATTCTAATACTCGTAACAAATTCAGATTATATACTTTCCCAACTCTGCTTAGTGAATTGACAAAAATGCCCTCGGGCCCACGTGCCCGGAAATCCGAAATTTCTCGAAGACATATTCTACATATAGCTCTACTAGTTCAAACATACAATCTACTCTAAATTCCATGCTCAAATTCGTGGTTAAAAGCAAATTACAAATTTCTAGGTTTCTTTAAGATTTCCCAATTTTCCAACAAGTTCTCATGTATAATTCCATGTAATAACCTTGTATTTAACTTAGAAACATGAAGAAATTACTTACCTATCATTGCATGAAGAAAATCCTCTCTTTGAAGCCTCCCAAAATCGTCCATGCCAAGATGAAATAGTGAGGAAATGGCCAAAAATCATGGTTATAAAACATTCTGTCCAGGCCATTTTTCGCACCTGTCACCCGGCTATCGCACCTTCAATTCCGCAAGTGTGCCTAAACTTCCACACCTGCGGTTTTCCTCAGCTCAAGCCAGACTTCGCACCTGCGCTCATTGTCCGCATCTGCGGCTTCGCAGGTGCGGAAACTCCCTCGCACCTACGCTCCCTGCCAAACCAGCAAACTTTCGCACCTGCAGCACCAAAGTCGCACCTGCGACCAAAGCCTCACAAGTGCGGTCACACCAGATGACAGCAATCCCAGCCTTTTTCAAACTCAAAACTTGACCCGTTAATCACTCGGAATCCACCCGAGACCCCCGGGACCCCGTCCAATTACACCAACCTGTTCCAAAACATAGTGCGGACTTGCTCGAGTCCTCAGATCACATCAAACAATGTCGAAATCATGAATCGCTCTAAAATTCAAACTTTAAGAACTTGAAATTTTAAACTTCCACATTCGATGCCGAAACCCCATCAAATCACGTCTGATTGACCTCAAATTTTGCACACAAGTCATATTTGACATTACGGACCTGCTCCAACTTCCGGAATCGCATTCCAACCCTGATATCAAAATTTCCACTTTCGGTCGGATTTCTCAAAAACCTTTAAATTTCTATCTTTAGCCAAATGAATTCAAAATAACCTGCGGACATCCGAATACACTTGCGATCGCGCTCCTAACTCCAGAATCACCATACGGAGCTATTCCCAGGCTCGGAACCCCAAACTGACATCAATATCAGTGAAATACACTTCAAGCCAAACTTAGGAAATTTTCTTCAAAAATACTGACTTCCACAATGCACGCCGAAACGCTCTCGGGTTATCCAAAACCCGATCCGGACATACGCCCAAGTCCGAAATCATCATACAAACATGCAGGAACCTTCAAATCCTGATTCAGAGGTTGTTTACTCAAAATTCGAATCTTAGTCCATTTCTCCAACTTATGGCTTGTGAAATGAAAATTCTCTTTCCAAATTGATTCTAAACTTCCCAAAATCCAATTCCGACCACACCTACAAGTCATAATACCTTAAACGGAGCTGCCCATGACCTCAAACTGCTGAACGACGCGCTAAAGCTCAAAACGACCAGTCGGGTCGTTACAATAACTCCTGAACCACTAATAGGGGAAACACCTCATCATATAGAAACCTCTTACTTACCTCAATTCAAGAGAACAATAACAACACTCAAGTGAATTCTCACAATCACCCAACATGCAAATCCTTAAGTAGTGGTATGAACCACCATAAACCTTTCGGGATCCGCCTACACCTAACAGGCCATAGCACTCGAATGCTCCCACATGAAATCTATTACAATGGCCGACAAGCCCCGAACACACCGGACCAAACCACATGCATAATTTAATTACACTGACGAAACTGATCACTGCCGTAAATCTGCCATTTCAACCATGGCTAATCAATCTATCTTATTTTAATCATCCTTAACTGTCTCAAAAATAATAGTTACCCCATTCAACTCATAGCAAACTTAATCCTCACTCATCCCGAGTGGCTTTGATTCACGATACCATGTTGCCTCAATCCCACAAATCATCCCATACCCCTCTAATAATATCCGTACACCCCGGAGTTTATTTCTCTCACTCTCCCACTACTATCCTGCACGATGAAACATATCATAGAACACCCCAAACATCTCCCTTTTTCTCAGAAATTACACTGCAAAAGCTCAATTCTTAATAATACTGCTGTCTTTAACCCTTAAACACCGCTTTCTTAACCTCCGAATTTACTAGGACCACTATGGAGAGTCACCCACTCTGGCTGGCCCCGAATACAATCAACTCCAAGGCTTTTCTTGCACATGAACACCTTTTTCAATGAAGCACGTGACTTAGTCACTACCCTAACAACTCGCCTATGCCTTAAGCATAAATTATGAATCTTCCAAAGCCTAACCCTGGTCCAACAGGGCCAACTTTTGCACACATTCTTCAAATCCCACCCACAATCACCATTTTACTCCTTTCCCTTAGCTGAAATAACTTTCCAACACGCCGACAATCCGCAAACCCATGATAACACACTCCTACAACCCAACTGCAGGTGGTGGGACTGCCCCACTTAGCCTGAAGCTACTCCTTGCACCACTCTAGACCCTGTTGAGATCTTTTCTCCTTTGTTAACATGATCTTGCTCAACCAAACCTTCCAAATTCTCTTGTTAGCAAACAAAGTAAATAAACAAGATATGATATTAGTAATTTAACAAGGTCCAACAAAGTAATTTAACAAGATATGATATTAGTAATAGGTATACGAGGATGACAAAAACAGTAAACATTAAAGATAATTGTAATTCAAATAAATACTGAAAGTAAATAAACAATTACTACTTCATTTTTCCCCCAGATATCTTAAATAAACAATTACTTCTTCATTTTCCCCCAAAAAGCTTAAATAACAATTACTTCTTCATTTTCCACCAAATATCTTAAATAAAAATTACTTCAAAATCCATGAAATCATTAACAATTTAGCATGCGCATACGGGATAAGGACAACCGGCCTGAGCCATCATAATAATCATATTTGTGCACTTCCGAGGGTCGAACGGCCCGAACCATAATATATCTTTCAATATCGCTGTGGCGTACGGCCCGCTTCCATGAGAGTGGGGAAATAATACTGCGCTCGCAAAATGTAATTGCGAAGCGGTCATATGCACACACAATATTAACCATAATGTATCTTCCAATCTCGTCGTGGCGTACGGCCCACTCCAATGAGAGTGAGGGAAATAACACTCCGCTCGCAAAATGTAAATTGCGAAGCGGTCACACATAGTCATGCACAATCAACAGTCCACCCCGACTACATCGGGAAAACAAATACTCAAGTAAATGACAAGTTTCTCTTTTAAAAGTCACAAAAATAGTATTTAAATCTTTTCTCGAAATTCATTTGCCAAGTTTAATAATATTAAATAATATAACCTTATCAGGAATACAATTATCCACGGAGCAGTCAATTCTCTTTCTAAATGATTAAGAAAGTTACACTCTAGCCTTCTTAGGAAATAAATTAAAAATTCAATAGAATTATCAGTCTAATATTATTGGCAAGGTCACATGATATTTTATTGACAAGGTCACAAGTATGACAAGTAAAGCATGCTAGTGGGTCCTAGACTACCCAGACATGGCATAAAAGTAGCTACGCATGGACTCCCATCACCTCGTGCGTACGTAGCCCCCGTAGATAGTAGCACGTATTTAATTAGTTCACCTATGGGGACAATTCCCCCTGACAAAGTTAGAAAGGAGACTTACCTCGCTCCGAAATTCCATAACCGGCTTCCAAGCCCATCCGACGACTCCAATGGACGCGCAACGCCCCAAAACTATCCAAAAAAAGAACAAGCCAATGAAAATATACTCTAATATTTGCAACAATTCAAATTATATAATTTCCCAACTCCGCTTTAGGGAATTGACCAAAATGCCCATGGGCCCACGTGCCCGGATTCCGAAATTTCACGAAGATGAACTCTACCCGTAGCTTTACTAGCTCAAATATACAATTTACTCAAGTCAGCCATATTGCTATGAAGGTACATGTGCAACAAAATGCACAGCAAGTGTAGCATGAGTACAAAAACAACGTGTACTCAGTAAGTATCCCGCCTAACCTCAGAGAGGTAGTGACGAGAGGTCGACTTGACACTCACTAAGGTCCAAAGAAATAATTTAACAAGATATGATATCAGTAATAGGCATATGAGGATGATAAAAACAGTAAACATTAAAGATAACTGTAATTCAAATAAATACTGAAAGTAAATAAACAATTACTACTTCATTTGTACCCCAAATATCTTAAATAAGCAATTACTTCTTCATTTCCCCCCAAATATCTTAAACAACAATTACTTCTTCATTTTTCCCCAAATATCTTAAATGACAATTACTTCAAAATCCATGAAATCATTAACAATTTAGCATGCGCATACGGGATAAGGACAACCGGCCTGAGCCATCATAATAATCATATGTATGCACTGCCGAGGGTCGAACGACCCAAACCATAATATATCTTTCAATCTTGCAGTGGCGTACGTCCCGCTCCCATGAGAATGGGGGAAATAACACTCCGCTCGCGAAATGTAAATTGCGAAACGGTCACATGCACACACAATATTAACCATAATGTATCTTTCAATCTCGTCGTGGCGTACGGCCCGCTCCCATGAGAGTGGGGGAAATGACACTCCGCTCGCGAGATGTAAATTGCGAAGGGGTCACATACAGTCATGCATAATCAACAGTCCACCCCGACTACATCGGGAAAACAAATACTCAAGTAAATGACAAATTTCTCTTTTCAAAGTCAAAAAAATAGTATTTAAATCTTTTCTCAAAATTCATTTGCCAAGTTTAATAATATTCAATAATATAACCTATCAGGAATACAATTATCCACAGAGGAGTCAATTCTCTTTCTAAATGATTAAGAAAGGTACACTCTAGCCTTCTTATAAAATAATCTACAAATTCAATAGCATTATCAGTCTCATATTATTGGCAAGACCACATGATATTTTATTGACAAGGTCACAAGTACGACAAGTAAAGCATGCTAGTGGGTCCTAGACTACCCGGACATGGCATAAAAGTAGATACTGACGAACTCTCGTCACCTTGTGCATACGTAGGCCCCGCAAATAGTAGCACATATTTAATTAGTTCACCTATGGGGACAATTCCCCCTCACAAAGTTAGAAAGGATACTTACCTCGCTCCAAAATTCCATAACCGGCTTCCAATGAAAATATACTCTAATATTTGCAACAATTCAAATTATATAAGTTCCCAACTCTGCTTCAGGAAATTGACCAAAATTCCCTCGGGCCCACGTGCCCGGATTCTGAAATTTCTCGAAGATAAACTCTACCCGTAGCTTTACTAGCTCAACTATACAATTTACTCAAATATTCATGCTCAATTCGTGGCTAAAATTCAAATTACCAAATTACTAGGTTTTCTTCAAAATTCCCAATTTTCCACAATCTTTCATGTTCAAATCCATGCATATACCTTGTATTTAACTTGAGATGAGTGGGAATAACTTACCTTGTGATCCTTGACGAAAACCCCTCCTTGAACCTCCCCACAATCGGCCATGCCAAGTGAAAATAGGAGAAAATGAGCCAAGTGCTCGGTTATAAAACATATTGTTCCCAAGTCGATATCCGCACCTGCGATCCAGATCTCGCACCTGCATTTCCGCAGGTGCGCCCAAACGCCCGCACCTGCAGCCTCCTCAGCTCCAGCCGAAACTCGCACATGCACCCCATTGTCCGCATCTACGCCTTCGCAGGTGTGGAAATTACATCGCACCTGCGCTCCCAGACAAGCCACCAAAATCTCGCACCTGCGGCACCAAAGTCGCACCTGCGGTCAAAGCATCGCAGGTGCGGTCACACCAGATGATAGCAATCTCAGCACTTCTTCTAACTCCAAACATGATCCGTTAACCACTCGGAATCCACCCGACGCCCCCGGGACCCCGTCCAATTACACCAACCTATTCCAAAACGTAACGCAGACTTGCTCGAGGCCTCAAATCACATCAAACAACATCGAAACCATGAATCGCACTCCAATTCAAGCTTTATGAACTTTGAAATTTTAAACTTCTACATCTGATGCCGAAACCTATAAAATTATGCCCGATTGACCCCAAATTTTTCACACAAGTCATATTCGACCTTACGGACCTGTTCCAACATTCAGAATTGGAATCCGACCCCGCTACCAAAATTTCCACTTCCGGTCGGATTTCTCAAACACCTTCACATTTCTATCTTTAGCCAAATGACTTCAAAATAACCTACGGACATCCGAATTCACTTTCGATCGCGCTCCCAACTCCAAAATCACCATACGAAGCTATTCCCAGGCTCGAAATCCCCAACGGAGATCAATAACTCTGTAATGCACTTCAAGTCAAACTTAGGAAATTTTCATGAAAATGCTGACTTCCACAATATACACCAAAATGCTCCCGGGTTTTCCAAAGCATGATCCGGACATACGCCCAAGTCTGAAAGCATCATACGAACCTGCAGGAACCTTCAAATCCTGATTCGGAGGTCGATCACTCAAAATTCCAACCTTAGTCAATTTCTCCAACGTAAGGCTTCCGAAAGAGAATTTTCTTTCCAAATTAACTCTAAACTTCCAGAAATCAACTCCGACCACACCTACAAGTCATAACACCTGAAACGGAGCTGCTCATGACCTCAAATCGATGAACGACGTGTTGGAGATCAAAACGACCGGTCGGGTCGTTACATTATATTTGAAAAGTATTGATCTTGAAAGAACTATGTTTGAAGGATATTATTTGAAAAGCTTATATATGAAAATTATTGATCTTGAAATAACTATGTTTGAAGGATATTTATTTGAAAAGCTTATATTTGAAAAGTATTTATCTTGAAAGAACTATGTTTGAATGATATTTATTTGAAGGAAGTATATTTCAAAAAGAATTTCTTATTGGAAAGGATTATATTCTAAAGACCTCAATTTAAAAACTTATGGGTAAAAGTTTACACTTGAAGGATTTGACTAAATTATTGGGGTTGTTGGCTGAGACCTGATGTGAAAACTATTGTGGTTGCTGAGTTACTACTTCCCTTTACTATATTATGAATTTTCGGATTTGGGTTGTGTTTTCGTTTATTCTTCTGTGTCTTATTATGGTGTTCCGCTATTACTTGATGTTTTTCCTTCCTTATTGCAGTTGCTATGTTGTTAGCCATATCGCGTAGTATTTAGATAGATGTCATGTTCTATCATTCCTATACTTATGCTTGTTCAGTTTATTAGACCAGTGGGTGTCTTGACTAGTCCTCGTCACTACTTCACCGAGTTAGTCTTGATACTTACTGGGCACCGTTGTGGTGTGCTCATACTACAGTTTTGCACATTTTGTGCAGATCGAGTTATTGATTGTTAGTAGTTGTGCGGATCTTTGCTGAGGAGACTCAAGGTAAACCTGTCGTTGCGTTCGTAGGCTTCAGAGTCACCTTCTTACTTTGTATTCAAACTGTTTTTACTCATTTCCAAACAGTTGTATTTAAAAGTTATAGCAAACTCTGTAGAGCTTATGACTTATACTACCGGTTTTTGGGAAATTGTAAATTCTGTAAAGATTTCCATATCGCGACTGTTAGATTTCCTTTATTATTGTTGTTATTCAGTAAATATTAGACTTACGTAGTCCCTAAGACTAGGTGCCATCACGCTACCCAATGGAGGGGAAATTGGGTCGTGACAGGTATCCCATAAACCGGGGGACTTGGACTAGTACCAAATGATGCAGCCAGGGGTGGCTCAAGCGCATTTGGGGCCTAAAGCCAAAATTTAATGTGAGACCTAAGTGTTTATAAGAACTATATATATATATATGAAATCTATTCTTCTAGTTTTTTGAGATGCAAAGTTGTTAGTAATTTTTTTATAATCAATTTTTCCTAATAATTCCTTTTCAATTGATTATATAGCCAAGTCGTTTAATCTTTCTTGAGATATTGTTGATCTTAGGTAATATTTTATCAATTTTATATTGAAAAACTTCTTTCCGCTGAAGCAACTGCTAGAGAAACTGTTAGCATTATTCTATAAGCAATACAAGCATTTGGAAACGAATCAAGTCTTTTTATTTGATTGAGTATATCGATTAGAGTATTATCTTCTACTTCTACTATTTTCCTTAACACTTTTTATTCGAAAAATAAGTCTAAACCATCAATACCAGAGTGACTGTTATGTTTTAAGGAACATTCAAGGTTAAGACAATATTTTTTCAAATTCTCGTCATCTATTGATCTAAAAATTTTATCACTAAATAGGTAACCAAAGATATTTTCATATACTTCAAATTGTTCAAATCTATTTTGAAGTGAAAAAATGGTTTGATCTACTATGAATAGGAATTAATCAACTCTAAAAGATTCTTCAAGAGTCTTTGTGATTTCATTAGCAACATTCTCATCAAATTATTTCTTTCAATAAATTACAGGTTTATTACGAAATTCAGGTTCTATATTCATATCAAATGCAATTTCCTTAGCTGAAATGAAAGAATTTGTAAATCTTTCTTCTCTATATTTAAAAAGAAAAAAGAAAATAGACCTCTTAGTTGATCTATGGCAATACCAATATGCATGTCTTTTGATTGTAAACTTTTGCAAACTAAATTAACAGCAAATAATACATCATACCAAATTGTCATGACCAATAAAAACTCAAAATTTAAAGCTCATATGTTGCTAAACAACTTGCTTCACTTTTTGTTTTTCGATCCTCAATAACTTCTACTAATTTTATTAAAGTATCTCTTATTAGTGGAGCTTGAAATCTTATTGCTTTAATACTTTCAATATGACTTTCCCAACGTGCTTGTGTAACGATCCGGCCGTTAATTTTGAGTATTTTAGCCCCGATCCCCTAAATTATGCTTCCTCTATGCTATATTGTGGTTATGTAACTTGTCGGGGTGTTTGGTTTTGGTTTCGGCATGAAATGGAACACATAGTCCCTAAGTAGAAAGTTTAAGTTGTAAAAGTTAATCGTAGTTTGACTTTTGTATGAACGACCCCGGAATGGAGTTTTGATGATTTTAATAGCTTCGTATGGTGATTTTAGACTTACGAGCGGACCAGATGTCGATTTGGAGGTTCGTAGGTCGTTTCGGCATAAATTGGTATAAATTGGAAATGGAAGATTTGGAAGTTTGACCGGGAGTTGACTTTATAGATATCGGGGCCAGAGTCCGATTCTGAAAGTTGGAATAGGTCTATAATATCATTTCTGACTTGTGTGCAAAATTTGAAATCAAATCAAAGTTGTTTTAGTATGATTTGGCATTAGTTTTGGAATTTGGAAGTTAAAAGTTCGTAGGCTTGAATTTGGGTTGCGATTTGTAGAATTGATGTTGTTTATATGATTTTTGGCCTCTAGTAGGTCCGTTATGTGTTTTGGTTCTAGTTGGTATATTCGAACGGGGTTTCGAGGACCCCGCGTGTGATTCAAATCGAATTCGGATCAATTTTTGGACTTATGCAATTTCTGAAATTTCGAGCTTCTAGGTCATCCCACCTGCGGAGGGACTGACCATAGGTTTGTCCTTGCAAAAGTGAGTGGTGAAGCACAGAAGCTAAATGAGGCAATCCAGGTCTAGATCGCAAGTGCGAAAAATGTTTCGCAGAAGCAGCGTCGCTTCTGCGAGGGAGAGGAGCGCAGGAGCGACAGTGTGGTGCGACGCTTGAGCCGCAGGTGCACATGCGCAGATGCGTGCCATTTTCCGCAGAAGCGGATGCTTTGGACTTAAGTGAAACCCACATGTCACGACCCCAAATCCTAACAGGTCTTGATGGCGCCTATCGTGGAACTAGGCTAGCCAACCATCACATAACTACACATTTGATCTATTATAATATTTCGAAAAATCAATAACAATTAGCAAATAGAGTATAAAATAATTTCTTTAAGTCTTTACGCCGCAATAATAATCTAACAGTGTAAATAAATCCCCCAAGACTAGAGTCAACCGATCAAGAGTATCTGAGAAATAAACTAACTCTGCAATTGTCATAATACTGTCTATGAATCAAATACTAAGTATTAAATGAAGAAGGGAAGTGGAGAAGCTGCGGACGCTAGACAGCTACCTCGAAATCCCAAATGCTGATGACAACGAGCCCAGACGACTACTGCTCCGAACCAGTACCTGGATCTGCACACAGAGGTGCAGGGAGTAATGATGAGTACGCCAACTCAGTAGTAATGAAAATAAATCACAGTCTGAAGTATATGAACACACATCACAAAAATACCAATCTACAAAATAGTAAAACATTAAGTCTCAATACACTATACATAAGTTCGAAAACCAGTTTCCATAAAATCCTTTTGAAACAAGTATATTTTCAATATATCTCAGTAAAACTCTCAATAATATCAGTTTGAAAAACTAAGTAAATTATAGTCAAAACTCAGTAAAATATCATCATAAAACTACCCCTCGGGCCATAATCATCACTCGTAACAATTTCCCTCAGCACCTCACCATCACTCAGTATCAGCCCCGCGGACAACCTCACTGTTACTCATGCCTCCCAATCACTCATCACTCGGCACTCGCACTCAGTAGGCACCTACGCTCACTAGGAGTGTGTACAGACTACGGAGGGGCTCCTACAGCCCAAGTGCTATAAACAAGCCAAATCATGGCATCAATCACTCTCAGGCACTCGGCCTCGCTCATATCATAACATCCTCACAATATTGNAGTAATATCAGTTTGAAAAATGAAGTGAATCATAGTCAAAACTCAGTAAAATATCATCATAAAACTGCCCCTCGGGCCATAATCATCACTCGTAACAATTTCCCTCAGCACCTCACCATCACTCAGTATCAGCCCCGCGGACAACCTCACTGTTACTCATGCCTCCCAATCACTCATCACTCGGCACTCGCACTCAGTAGGCACCTACGCTCACTAGGAGTGTGTACAGACTACGGAGGGGCTCCTACAGCCCAAGTGCTATAAACAAGCCAAATCATGGCATCAATCACTCTCAGGCACTCGGCCTCGCTCATATCATAACATCCTCACAATATTGGCCCTCGGCCACACTCAGTCAGACAATCTCAGCATGCCATTCGGGCCGTAAATAAAATGGGGTTCTCGACCCAAAATAGTATCTCATTTCAAGAAATAGTAATATTATCAAATAAGAGTGTCAACAATTTCACAAGAAAGACTGAGTGTAAAATTATAGTTTCAAAGTGAGGAATATCAGTCAAATAGCCCTCAAGAGGTTAAAACAGATCGGCACTAGGCCCCAAACACGGCTTACAGCCCAAGTATAACAAAACATAGTAATACTAATAACCATATGCTTTAAAAGCGGTTTCGCAACTCAATAGTTGCCTAAAAAGATACATTTTCCAAATTTCTAATTTGTGCACGCCCCAGACTCGCCATCCAATGTGTGTGTCACTCCAAATCTGTGAAAGGATGTAATGTCCGAGGTTTCATACCCTCAGGAAAGGATTTAAAGACAATACTTACCTCAAACTAGCCCGAAAAGCTACTCTGCAACCCGCTTGCCTCTCGAATCAACTTCCGAGTGCTCCAAATCTATAAAGATCAGATCTTTCTCATCAAATTATGCTAAGGGAATGAATTCCAATTGAAAAATACCAATTTTAGCACAAAATCCGAAATTAGCCAAAAACCGATCCCCGAGCCCGCGTATCAGAACTCGAAAAATTTTATACCAAAATGTTCTTCATCATCTCACGAGTCCGTACATATAAAGAACTCCAAAATCGGAGTTCGTTTGGCCCCTCAAATCATTTCCTAAAGGTTCATAATCTCAAGCCCTAATTCCATCTTTTTCTACTGATTTTCATAAATTAAACGATGATAATTTGATCCTTAATCACATATAATCGAGTTTTAGGGACCAAAATCCTTACCTCAATGAAGAACAATGATTTCCTCTCTTATAAAATCGCCTCAAAAGCTTCTTCCCGTTCAAAAATGGTGGAAAAGTGGGTTATGGTCGCGGAGGGTTTTAATTAATACTTCCCAGGTCCGGACACTGTCCGATCGCGGCTCCAAGATTGCGTTCACGAAGCACTGCCAAGTTCTACCCTACGGGATCGTGTAGCTACACCCGCACTCGCACAGAACAATCAGTCAATCCCTCCCCACGCGCCAAGATCTTATGCGATCGCGCCCAGCCGAACGTGACCGCACTGGCTTCCTCACTCCTCTCTCTGCGATCGCGACCTTGTACCTGCGGTCGCATAGAGTAATTTTATGGGTCTCACAAACTTACTTGTGCGATCGCATACATCACCCTGCAATCGCATAGAAGAATTTCACACTTGCAACACACCAGCAAAACAGCAATTTTTTTTTAAGTCTAAAAGTGCCTATTAACCCCGAAATCAATCCTGAGCCCCTCAGGACCCCAACCAAATTTAACAACACATCATAAATGATCATTCAAACTTATTTGCACTCTCGGAACACCAAAAATAACATCAAAACACCAAAATCACGTCGGATTCAAGCCTAAGAACTTTGAAATTTCTAAAATCCACCAACGATGCCGAAACTATCCAAAACACATCTGATTGACCTGAAATTTTGCAGACATATCCAAAATGACATTATGAATCTGTTACAACTTCCGGAATTCCATTCCAATCCCGATAGCTTATTTTCCACTATCGACCGGAAATCACCAAAAACTAACTTTCGCCAATTCAAGCCTAATTCTACACCGGACATCACAAAATTATTCCAAACACACTCCTAAGTCCCAAATAACCTAACGAAGCTATCTGAGCCATAAAATCTGCATTCCAAGGTCGTTTACCAATAAGTCAACTCTCAGTTGACTTCTCCCACTTTAAGGTTATTCTTAAAGACTAAGTGACTAAATTCTCACTATAACCATTCCCATTCCGAGCCTACCAACACTAACACATCATAAACAGTATAACCAACCTATTACAAGGAAATAACAGTAATTATAATGCAAGTTTTACGTAACGACCGACCGGGTCGTTACATTCTCCCGCTCTTAAACAATCGTTCGTCCTCGAACTGGTTTAGAAACATACTTGGAGTCTCAAAAAAGTGAGAATATCTGCTCTGCATCTCCCGCTCGATCTCCCAAGTAGCCTCCTCCACTGGCTGACCTCCCCATTGTACCTTCACTGAAGCTATATTCTTGGACCTTAACTTTCTGACCTGAAGATCCAAAATTTCTACTGGCTCTACCTCATATGACATATCACCCTCGAGCTGGACTGTGCTGAAGTCTAACACATGAGACGGGTCACCAACATATTTCCTGAGCATCGACACATGAAATATCAGATGAACACTCGATAGGCTGGGTGGCAAGGCAGTCTATAAGCTACCTCTCCAACCTTCTGAAGTACCTCAAAAGGATCGATAAATCGTGGACTCAGCTTTACCCTCTTTCCGAACCTCATAACACCCTTCATGGGTGATACCTTCAGTAGTACCTTATCACCTTCCATAAAAGACACATCCAGGACCTTCCGGTCCGCATAACTCTTCTTCCTAGACTGCACTGTGCGAAGTCGCTCCTGAATCAACTTCACCTTCTCTAACGCATCTTGAATCAAATCTGTTCCCAATAGCCTAGCCTCACCGGGCTCGAACCAACCAACCGGAGATCTACACCTCCTACCATATAAGGCCTCGTACGGGGCTGTAACGACCCGGCCGGTCGTTTCGTGAGATTAGCCCTATTTTCCCCATTTCTGCTCTATCATATATTGCTTAGCCTGTTTATGTTGTGTTGGGTCTAATGATTTGAGTTCAGAGTGGTCGTGGTGAGAACAGAGGCACTTAGCCTCTTGAAGTATCCTAATAGTTGAAAAGTCAAACTGAGAGTTGACTTATTGGTAAATGACCTCAGAATGCAGATTTTATGGTTTGGATACCTTAGTTAGGTGATTTGGGACTTAGCAGTGTGTTTGGAATGAAGTTTTGATGTCCGGTGTAGAATTAGGCTTGAATTGGCGAAAGTCAGTTTTTGGCGATTTTCGGTCAGTAGTGCAAAATAGGTTATCGTGGTCGGAATGGAATTCTGGAAGTTGGAACAGCTTCGTGACGTCATTTTAGATATCTTTGCAAATTTTTAGGTCAACTGGATGTGTTTTGGTTGGTTTCGGCATCATTGGCAAATTTAGAAGTTTTAAAGTTCATAGGCTTGAATTTGATGTAATTTCGGAGTTTTCGTGTTGTTTTGGGGTTTCGAAGGCTCGACTAAGTTTGAATGATGCTATGGGGTGTGTTGGTGTGTTTGGTTGGGGCCCTGAGGGGCTCGGTATTGATTTCGGATGGTTGGCGGAGGTTTGAACTTAGGAAAATTGCAAAAAAACGTTGTTGGTGTTAATCTTCTGGTGTGGCCGCACCTGCGGATGGGCAGCCGCAGGTGCGATGTTGCAGGTGCGAACGTCCAGGCACAGGTGCGAAAAGAGGCTAGGCAGGAGGAGTCCGCAGGTGCGAAGAGTTGGTCGTACCTGCGAAGCCGCAGGTGCGGAAAAGGGACCGCAGGTGCGAGAATTGAACTGTTAGTGGGTTTTCGCAGGTGCGCACCTGGGACCTGGGACCGCAGGTGCGCACCTGGGACCGCAGGTGCGGATTAACTGGGCAGAATAATATAAAAGAATGCCTCCGTGAAATTTTGGTTATTCTTCCATTGTTGCATGCAGGTGGAGCTTATTTGAGAGCGAATTGAAGAAGGTCTTCGAGGGTCTTCAGTGGAGGTAAGTTCCCGGACTATATAAATCATTTCTATGCTATTTTATTTCGGATTAGGCTTGTAATTTGAAGAATTTGGAAAAGGTTGGGAAAAATGAGGAGGAAGACTGGAAATTCTTTTGGTGATTTGAGTGGGAAATTATGGTCCGATTGTGGAGTTTTTGGTATGTATAGAATCATGGGAGGATGAGGATTCTAGTGATGTAAATTTTATCGAATTCAGAGACGTGGGCTCGGGGCTCGGGTTTGGCCGAATTTCGAGAATTATGTTAAACATTTATATCTTTCGATTGGGTTTTGTTCCGTTAGCGTGTATTGATGATGTTAATCTGGTTTTGGTTAGATTCGGAGCTTTTGGGAGCCGATTCGAGGGACAAGCGCATCGCGGAGTAGATTTTGGGCTGTTTTGATGTAAGTAACGATTGTAACTCTAAACGTAAGGGTACGACACCCCGTTATCTGTTATTGTGTTGATAAATGAGGTGACACACATGCTAGGTGACGAGCGTGGGGGCGTGCACCGATAGGGATTGGGACTTGGTCCGTCCCGTAGCGACTATTGAGCCGCGTAGTCGATTTGAAACCTTATGATATCCTGTATTTTAGAAATTTGTACTTGTGTATGGGCTGTGAGCCATGATTAGGGCCTTGTGCCGGCCTGTTTATACCATTAGGGGTATTTTCCATGATTGGGGCCTTATGCCTACCTGTTTTGACCCTCAGGGGGTACTTTTACACTATTCTACCACTATCCTGTTAGTATATTGTGAACTCAGTCATTGTTTCTTAATTGTGGTTATTTTTACTGTTATCACACTACTTTGAAAACTCTGAAAAGTATTTGGGGTTGAGCCCCGTGAGTTGAGATAAATTGCCCAAGTGGCTTGTGAGGGTGACTAAGTCAGGCCGAGAGCCGAGTATGTGACGATAGCTATGGATCGGGTTGCATGCCGCAGCAGTATATATGTAATTAGGTTGAGCGTCGGGCATGTGAGGATAGTTATGGGACAGGCTGCACGCCGCAGCAATATATGTGTTATATATTATATGTGGGTCGGGCTGCACGCCACAGCAATATATGTTATATATATGGATCGGGCTGCACGGCGCAGCAGTATATATATTAGATCGGGTTGCACGCCGCAACAGATATAGCGATTGGGCTAAAGGAGCCCTTCCAGGAGTCTGTACACCCCCAGTTAGCGCAGTCGACTATTATATGGATTGGGCTGCACGCCGCAGCAGTATAAATAAATAAATAAATATATATATATATATATATATTAACTATTACGCGGCGCCTTCCTGAGGTTCTTTGGGCTGCCCGCCGCAGTAGTTGTGTGTGTTCATGGTACTTACTGAGTACGAGTGTTAAATGAGAGCATGAGATACTTATAGTGGAGTCACGAGCGACTAAGAGGCTTGCCCGAGAGGCTTTATTGTGAGTGATACTATGCCCGAGGGGATTATATTCTATAAAAATGTTGTTTTCATTCTTCTTTACACTGAGCCTCTGATAATAAATGTTGGGTAAAAATTTTCATACGAGATTTTTAATTGAAAACCGGGGTTTATGAAATATTCGGAATTGTAGAATTCTGGATTGATTTACTCATTTCCACTATTATTCATTATATGGATTTATATGATTTAAATGGCTCGTCACTACACTCAAGTTTTTAGTTACATTGATTACTTACTGAGTTGGCATACTCACGTTACTCCCTGCACCTCTGTGTGCAGATCCAGGTACCGGACTATCCCACTAGTTGATTTCCGGACGAGCTTGGAGTTGCTCGATGATTGAGGTAACTGCTCAGCGTCCCCAGCTCACCTCCTTTCCTTTCCTTCCCTTAGATTATAGTTTCTTTTAGTCTTTTGTACCTCAGACTTTGTTGTAGCAAGTCACTGTTATACATTGTATTTTCAGTCTTAGATGCTCATGACAGTTGACTCCAGGTTTGGGGGAAGTATGTATTTGTTTATCTCCTTAGGATATTTTTAAAATCTGCTAAATTTTGGTGAAATTATGGGATATATTGATAATCGGAAATGGTTGGCTAGCCTAATTCCATGATAGGCGCCATCACGTCCGGCTTAGGATTTTGGGTCGTGACAAGTTGGTATAAGAGCCTAGGTTACATAGGACTCAACGATCATGAGAAGGTTTAGTAGAGTCTTGCGGATCGGTGCGGAGACGTATGTACTTATCTTCGAGAGGCTATAGAACCCTTAGGAACAATCTCATTTTTTTCTTGAATTTTGTCGTGCCATTTGATTGATTCTGGAAATCTAAACTTCTGTTGTTTCATTCTCTCATAGATGGTGAGGACTCGCGCCACCGATCAGGGCGATCAGCCACCGGCTAGACCAGCAAGGGATCGAGGCCGCGGTTGAGGCCGTGGTACAGGTAGGGGGCCAGCCCGTGCAGCAGTCAAGGCAGTATCAGTTGATCCCCCTACTACTCAGGATAAGGTTCCCGCCGCAGATGCTCCAGCGGAATAGGCTCAGGCACCGGCAGTGCCTATTGTTATTCCGGGTCTTCAAGAGACCTTGGCTCAGATATTGACGGTGTGTACCACCCTTGCTCAAGGAGTTGCCGCTACTTCTCAGGCCAGGGGAGGCAGTCATACTCAGGGCTAGACACCAGGGGCGGTTCCAGCCTAGCTGGTTGCTCCAGTTCAGGATTTCGTGGTCCCAGCTATGCCAGATGATGAGCAGCGTAGGCTGGAGAGGTTTAGTAGACTACAGCCTCTGACATTTAGTGGTGCTGAAGGCGAGGATGCCCAGGGTTTTCTATATAAGTGCTAGAGGATGCTGCGTACTGCTGGGATTTTGGAGACCAGTGGGGTCTCATTTGCTACTTTTCAGTTCTCTGGTGCTCCCTTCACTTGGTGGGAATCTTTTGAGAGGCGTAAGCCTGTTGGTTCAGCACCCCTTACCTGGCAGCAGTTCTCCACTATCTTCTTGGAGAAGTATGTACCCCAGTCTCACCGGGAGGAGCACAGGCATTTTGAGCAGCTGCATCAGGGGAAACTATCAGTGACGCAATACGAAATGTGGTTTTTGGAGTTGGCTCGTCAGGCCACCGAGTTGGTCCCTATTGATAGGGAGAGGATGAGGAGGTTTATAGATGGCCTTACTTATCAGCTCCGTCTTTTCATGACCCGGGAGAGAAATCAGATGCTACATTCGAGCAGGTTGTTGATATTGCTCGAGATATTGAGTCGGTCTGCCGCCAGGAGTGGGTAGAGAGGGAGGCCAAGAGGCCTCGTGGATTGGGTGGTTCTAGTGGTGCTCCTTATAGGGAGCAGTTTCAGCATGTCAGGGGCCGTTCATTCAGACCTCCTCGGTCAGGTCGCCTAGCCTATAGTGGTGCATCTTCGGGGCATGCTCCCCACGGTTTTCAGCCAGGCCATTCTTCATTCGGTGCCCTTCCAGCCCAGAGTACAGCTCGAGCACCATCAGCTCAGGGTTCTTCTATGCATGGTTCTCCTAGTGGCCCTTTTTGGTGCAAGGGGTTCATTTCAGTCCCAGTCTCCAGCTCCAGAGAGCTGTTATGAGTGTGGAGAGTTCGGGCATATAAGGAGGCAGTGTCCTCATCTTCTTATAGGTCCATCTTAGCTGAGGGGCCAGCCTTCGACTTCAGCTCCAATTGCTTCACCACCCACCCAGGAAGCCAGGGGTGGTAGTCAGTCAGCTAAAGGCCGCCCTAGAGGGGGAGGTCGAGCAGGTGGAGGTCAGGCCCGTATGTATGCCTTTCCAGCCAGGCCAGATGCTATGGCCACCAATTCAGTGATTTTAGGTATTGTCTCAGTATGTTGTCGAGATGCTTTGGCTTTATTTGACCCTGGTTCTATGTATTCCTATGTTTCTTCATATTTTTCCCATTTTATGGATATGGCCCATGAGTCTTCAGTTACATTTGTTCATGTGTCGACTCTAGTAGGCGATACTGTCGATTTTGATCTGATATTGGGCATGGATTGGTTATCTCCGTGTCATGCCGTTCTTGATTGTCACGCTAAGACCGTAAACTTAGCTATGTCCGGATGTCCGAGGGTTGAGTGGAGAGCTTCTTCTGATTATGTACCTAGCAGGGTGATTTCCTACCTGAAGGCTCAGCGTATGGTTGAGAAGGGGTGTTTATCGTATCTGGATTTTGTAAGGGATGTGAGTGGTGACATTCCCGTTATTGATTCGGTTCCTATGGTCCGTGACTTTTCGGACGTGTTTCCTGCAGACCTGTCAGGCATGCCGTTTGACAGGGACATTAATTTTGGTATTGACCTGGTGCCAGGCACTCAGCCTATTTCTATTCCACCTTATCATATGGCACCAGCAGAACTAAAAGAATTAAAGGAGCAGCTTCAGGAACTCCTAGATAAGGGGTTCATTCGGCCTAGCGTGTCACCTTGGGGTGCACCGGTGTTGTTTTTAAAGAATAAGGATGGTTCTACGCGTATGTGTATTGATTATCGGCAGCTGAACAGAGTTACGGTGAAGAATCGGTATCCCTTGCCTCGTATAGATGACTTGTTTGATCAGTTGCAAGGTGCCAGAGTATTTTCTAAGATTGAATTGCGTTCCAGCTATCATCAGTTGAAGATTCGGGGGCCAAACATCCCGAAGACTACTTTCAGGACTAGTTATGGTCATTACGAGTTTCTGGTTATGTCATTCGGGTTGACCAATGCCCTAGTAGTCTTTATGCACTTGATGCACAGTGTATTCCGGCCTTATCTGGATTCTTTCGTCATCGTGTTCATTGACAATATCTTGGTGTATTCCCGATCTCGGGAAGATCATAATAAGCATTTGAGAGTTGCACTTCAGACCTTGAGAGGGAAGAGATTGTATGCAAAATTTTCGAAGTGTGAGTTCTGGCTTGATTCAGTAGCATTCTTGGGATACGTGGCATCCAGTAAAGGTATTCAGTTTGATCCTAAGAAGTTAAAGGCGGTGCAGAGTTGGCCTAGACCATCATCAGCTACTGAGATTCGCAGTTTCCTTGGTTTGGCAGGGTACTACCACCGTTTCGTAGACGGATTTTCATCTATTGCAGCACCTATGACCAGACTGACCAAGAAGGGTGCTCAGTTCAGGTGGACTGAGGAGTGTGAGGGGAGCTTTCAGAAGCTCAAGTCAGCTTTCACTACATCTCTGGTATTGATTTTGCCTACGGGTTCAGGTTCTTATACAGTTTACTATGATGCCTCGAATATTGCCCTTAGAGCGGTTTTGATGCAGGATGGTAGGGTGATTGCTTACACGTCCAGACAGTTGAAGGTGCACAAGAAGAATTATCTAGTGCACGATCTTGAGCTAGCAGCTATTGTTCACACCTTAAAAATTTGGCGTCATTATTTGTATGGAGTGCATTGTGAGATTTTCATTGATCACCGTAGTTTGCAGCATCTGTTTAAGAAGAAGGATCGGAATTTGCGTCAGAGGAGGTGGTTGGAGCTTCTCAGGGATTATGACCTCACTATATTATATCATTCGGGGCAGGCCAATGTAGTGGCCGATGCTCTAGGTCGCAGAGCGGAGAGTTTGGGGAGTTTAGCCTACCTTCCAGTAGCAGAGCGACCTTTAGCACTTGATGTTCAGGCTTTAGCAGGTCAGTTGGTGGGATTGGATCTATCAGAGCCTCTGCGGGTATTGGCTTGTGTAGCCTCTAGGTCTTCTCTTTATGATCAGATTAGAGCACGCCAGTATGATGATCCACATCTGCTTATTCTTCAGGACAGGGTCCGTCGCGGTGATGCCAGGGATGTGGTTATTGGTGATGATGGGGTCATGACGATGCAGGACCTGATTTACGTGACCAATATAGATGGGATTCGAGATTTGATTCTAGTTGAGGCCCATAGTTCGCGGTATTCCATCCATCCGGGTACCGCAAAAATGTATCAAGATTTGAGGCAGCATTATTGGTGGATGCGGATGAAGAGAGATATTGTTGAGTTCGTGGCTCGGTGTCTCAACTATTGTGAGCATGTGATTTTTACTCTCCGTATCGTCCTATAAAATCCCAATAAATCAATTGATTTTATGAATATTGGTTGATTTTTTTTTAATTGTGAATTATCTGCATTGTTTACATATCCATAATTCATCTTTAAAAGTCATTAAAAAATTTCATTATGAAGTTATTAGTTATAATTTATTAAATAATAGACAAATGAAGAGTATTTAATGTAATGTAGTTTTTAATAACTAATTACTACAAAAAATTAATCATCTTTTATTCGATAAAACATGGATGAATTAGGAATATAGAATTGGTCGTGTTATTCTTGATTAATCTGTAAATAAATAAGGTTTAAGTTAATTACTACATTCCTTGGATTAAATAAGATTTGAATTTAACTAATTTAATTGATTTTATTTAATTAAAGGGGTTTAAAAATCGGACCTGGACTAAACCTACCCAGGCCCAAATCCCTTCTCTATACACAATACACTCCAGCCCAAACCCAATCCCTTACCCGGCCTGCCCCAGCCTGACCAAACGACACCGTTTGGTCTAGCCGATTAAATCCTAGCCCTTGATCGAAATGGATCGAACGGATAGGAACTCACCCCCTCTAAACTATATAAGTGTCCTAACCAAACCCCACCCCCTCCATTTCACCAAATCCTAACCCCTTCGTCCGTCTCTCTCTCTCTCCTCTCTCTAAAAACCCTAGCCGCCCCTGAAACCCCACCGCCGTCCGGCCACCATAACAACTCCGATCAACCCCAACTTTTCACTAGACAATCACCATCATCCCCTCTACCACCTCCCATTGCTGGTTTCCCTAAAAAACCAGTCCATTTGCACCAATTTCGGATCTAAGAAATCTGAAAACCCCAAAAACTACTCCCCGGCCGATTCAAGAACAATCAATGGTTCACACCTTCATGTAGAGCAATCGACTCATGAAGGTTTGATTCATTTTCAAACCCCATTGGATCCGGTAAGGTCCAACGACCTCTTTTCTTTTTCCCGACCAAAAAACCACTTTTACTGGTATCCCCTCCTCCCCTTCTAACTGTTTTTTTTGTTTTTTGTGCCATTAGCATGGATATGTCACAGTTTAATTCTTTTGTTGTATCACTGTTTAGATCTGTTGTTTTTCTTTCATCATTTTTCTTCCACCGGTGTGTATTTCTTCCTCATCGTTTTAGCTTAAGCTCTAAATATATTTCATCGCATTCATGTCTTGATTTTGTTTCTCGCCAATTAATTAATTAGTTTTCCCTGCTTAACCATGTTTCCTAACTTAGGTTTCTTCATTGTGTATGACTGTTCTGTTTTGATTTGCATTACCTTCGATTTGATTGATTTAGTGTTTAACATGTTATGCACATTCCGAACTGTTTTTGCAACCATGTTTAGTCATTTAGGTTTTCCTGTTAATCACCATTGATTTACTAAATGTTCTACTTGTTTAAAGTTAATAATTAGCTTTATTGGTTCATGCTTAAGTCCTCCAGAATATCTTTACTGTCGTTTATCTCCTCTCTAAATGCTACTGTCCATCCCTATTTGATTACTCACCCTAACCTTAGTATAATATGAAGATTAATCATTCACCTAGATTATTTTATTAGTTAATTAGGCTCCTAACTTCATGGAGAGTTTAGTTACTAATATAATTAACTAAGATCAAGAAGCAATCTAATAAACTAACCATTTTTTATTAACTAACTAAGCCCTAAAATTTGCCTAAGGTAATTAATTTAGGACTAATTAACTAGAACAAATTATTTAACCTAGGCTTGATAATTAGTTAAGTTTTCAGATTTTAGGTAAGTGAGTTTGACTTGATTAAACTAAACAGTTAACTTAATTTAAGAAGTCAAAACTGATTGGTTTACTTTAGTTAATTGATTTAAACATAAGTAAGTAGTATGAAACTAACTCTAGGCATTTAATCAATTAACCTTTAATTAATTAACTCAACCTTAGTTAAGAACAGGTAGTTGTCACCTAAAGGGCATAACTGGTGTCAGTTAACCATAGTTAAATAGTAACCCAAGTAAGTAACTCTGGTTACCTAATGGTAAATATAGGGGCTTCAAAGGGGTACATGAGGAA
>ML426467.1:0-36694 GCA_005239525.1 Nicotiana knightiana | reverse complement strand
AATAAAAGCAGAGAGTACTATGAGCTCTCCCTACTTGTTTATAATCCATTACAGTGTAATGGAACGAACTAGTACCCTTTGGCCCATTAACCGTGTACATTTAAAGTGACAGAATACCTTTCTTGATGTGCTGTTTTGGACTGTATTTGTTTTCCACCTGACTTGGAGAGGACTTGGTACCAATTATGTATTGAATTGTTAATTTTTGTATTGCAGCTCGAGGAAGATGAGAATTTTGTTGATGTTGTTAATCCTTGCACAAGAAAAGAGACTCCGGCACTTGGTGATTCTAACATGAGAAACCTGAAACGTGGAGACGTTTTGCAGCTGGAGAGGAAGGGCTACTTCAGATGTGATGTTCCTTTCTTAAGACCAACAAAATCCATTGTTCTTTTTGCCATCCCAGATGGTAAACAACAACCAGTGTTGCGGTTTGCAGGCTCAGATGGCAAAACAAAATGAAGACAGTTAGTTGAATACATAAGTGCTGGATTCATGAGACGTGACTGAAATCATTCTAATGCAAGTTGAATAGATAACCAATCCTTAATTGTCTTGTTTTAGAAGTCTTTATTGTCGCAGACATAGCCGTGGCATTCTTTTGTCTGCAGATGAGAAACATGATGATATATACCTCTTTGGTCTAGTTTGTCATTTGGATCTAAGGTTACCTATTATCAGTTTTTACCTGATCGTGTTGTGTTCTCTTTAATTATGTCGTGCCTTCGCTAAAACTATTAGTTCTATATTGTTTTCATGCTTCCAGTGGAATCACATGGTTTTATATGATTGTCTCGTTTTTGAAACCAAATTTGCATAGGAAGGACTACATTTTCTGTATTATAATATTACCGGGGCACGAGGATAGTAGATTTTGGGAACAATGTTGTCCATTTCGTTCATCAAGTACATTTTCTACTCTCAAGATTTTGGTTTATTTAGTGAAGATTCTCGGTTATGCACCATTTTAGAACCTTGAAATTATTTAAATATATTGAAGACTGTAAATTACTCGGGAATACAGTATGAAATTAAAGCGCCAGGTTTATGTTCCAATGACTTTGGTTTACCCTTTGTTAAACATGGTGCTTTAATTTTGGCTATACAGAATAAGTTCACTGCAATATTGAGAATCACCTCACATTACTCATTAGTAGCTTTTAACGTTTTGTTTTTGTAAAAATTGCACGGGGCACCCTATTTGGTCACCCCGATTTAATCTATACCCATTTTTTAAAATTTTTTAACTTGTACCCACTTTTTAAATAACTTTAGCCCCCTTTCTCCTCCTCCTCCTCCTCCTTCTCCTTCGTTTTCTTCTTCTTCTTCTTCTTCTTCTTCTTCTTCTTCTGCTGCTGCTGCTGTTGGTGCTGCTATAAAACTTCAGTTCATGGGATGATTGCCATAAATATATTTATCAGAGCTGAAGTTCGCCAGTTACAAAACAATAACTTCAGCTCTAGAGCTGAAGTTCGCCAGTTACAAAACAAAAACGTCAGTTACAAAACAAAAACTTCATCTCTAGAGCTGAAGTTCGCCAGTTACAAAAACAAAAACTTCAGCAATTACAAACAAAAGCTTTGCATTAAGGTGTGCATAAGTTAAACAAAAACTTCAGCAAATAGAGAACAAAACTTCAGCTACTATGCTTAAGTTCATCAATTACAGACAAAAACTTCAGCACACTTGGTTCATCACACTTGCTACTTCAGGTCCGTCTACTAGAATGCTGAAGTTTTGCGTGATTGCCTTTGCTATCTCAGCTTCGTATGCTGAAGTTATGCGAAAAAGCGGGTACACTTGCAATTTTTTTTGCAAAGCGGGCACAAGTTAAAACGTTACACAAAAAGCGGGTATAGATGCAAATGTCCCTTTGTTTCTTGTACGCTCACATTAATTTTCGCTATCCAAAGGCCCAATCCATTCTATACTTGCCTTAAAACATCTTTTTAAGGACCCGTTTGGTCATAAATTTTGTCAAAATAAATTTGAATTTTATTTGGCAAACACATGTTTGGTCATAGATTTTGGCTACATTTTGGTAAAATCCCAAATCCCAACCAAAATATCACTATGACATTTTTTAAAAATTGCCCCAAACTTTTGTATTTTATAAAAGAGCTCACAATTTATTATTTTGTAACGATGTTGCTTTGTCTTCTTGGTCATCTGGTAGTGTATCATGAAGCTCATTATAAAAAAGATAATTTTGTACCAAATTTATTTATGTTCAGGATTATGGTTTGCGATAATATAATGAATGTCATTGATAATGGTACTGTTGGATATTTGTGATGGTTTTTAGAACTTGTGGGTGTAAGTCATGTTTCATGTTTTTCCAAAATAAATTTGCGAAATATGTTTTAAAAACTGATGTCCAAACACATTTTCATCTTCAAACCAAACTTCACCCAAATCAGATTTTTTTGAAAACAAATTTAAAAATTTATGGCCAAACACTAGCTAAATGATTTTGTCCAAATCTGAACCACAATGAGCTTTTGCGCATGTTTTCTAGATTACTTAGGCGTTCAAAGGCTTTTAATTTTACTAAAAGGAAAGTAAGTTTAGAGAACATTATTTGAGTCGTTAAGTAATTATTAAGCAAACCTTATTCGGCTGAAACACAGAGCCAAATGAGGTAGCTCGACTAAGAATTCTCAACAATAATATAATTCACCTAACCCTCCTTTTTATGTGGAAACTATACCGCATTTTATACTGTCATCACCCATGTCATAAAAATCTGATTTGAAAAATCATAATTTGTAGAGTCATTCTTCAGTCCCATCTCATTATCCAATTTACGTCTAATGATAGAACCATTCCTTTTTTCAATATTATTTGTCAACTGTAAATTGCTTTAGACAAAAGTGACTTCAGAACTGGCAAGTTACTTAGTTATAGTTTAATGCACTAATTACTTGACCAATTGGGAGATTTGATTAGTAGTCAATTATTAATGTTACTCCTATTTTAGTTACGTGATCCTTTTCACATAAGATGAGTAAAAAATAATAAAGGAATGCAAATAAAACACAAAAGATCTTTTGTATGATTATTTTCTTATATTCGAATTGTTAGATGAACATAGGAGAAAAAAACATACAGAAATAACATTATTGTTGACGAATAGAAAAACAAATTTCTCATAAGGTAAATACAACATTATTGAAGATAAATTTTTAAAAGGGATAAAAACAAATGAAAGTATCCATTCTCCATCCAATTTGAACCCACACAAATCATTTTCAATTAACAACCTCACCAAAGAAAATAATAGTCACAAAAGCAATTAACGAAAAGTCTATTTCTTAGGTGCAAGCCTTGACTTAATTTTCTCCACTTGTTTAGTACCAATTTGGAATGCTTTAGTCAAGACATGATCAGGAACAGTTGGGGTTGATGCAAACAACGTTGTAGCAATGGATTGAGTCCCCGGCAACTGGCTGTTGAAGGCGGCGACAACCGCTGCCGGAACTTTGCCATTGTTCTGCTGGAAATGGACAAGTCCTTTAGGGAAAACAAACACTTCACCTTTAACAATATGTTTCGAAATCAAAACATTAGATGTTGTAATAAACCCAACATCTAATTCACCCTCTGTAACAAAGATCATTTCAGTAGCACGAGGATGAGTATGAGGCGGATTAATGCCACCAGGAGCATAGTCAATACGAGAAAGTGAGACACCAAGTGTGTTAAGACCAGGTACTTTCATAACATTAGCACCTGTCACTACGGCACCGTATGTGTTGTTTGTTGCTCCTGCCTTGGCTATGGCCATTGATGAAAAGTCGACTTCTGAAAAGTTCTTCTTGCAAAGGAATCCATTTATGGTGAAACCTATTTCATGTACAGAAATAGAAAATTAAAATAAGCACCATCTTTTCCTTCAATCATAAAGATAATGATTTTTCCTAAGCCGAGGGACTACTACCGGAAATAACTTCTCTACTTTCTTGAAAGGTAAGGGTAAGGTCAAAAAAACTTCACTTATGGGATTACACCGAGTCTACCGAGTCTGTTGTTGTTGCATTACGTGTGACTGTTTTTAATCCAACTAGACATTAAACCATCTGAAAAAGCTACCTCTTTTCCTAACTGAGACGAACATAAATTTTATAGACAAAATTTGGTCCAAAATATTTATAGTATCACTTAAGAAAATCAATTTACTAGCCAATTTTCTTTTGAAATATTTTTTACTCTTGCGGAAAGGTACTCCAAGATTAATTACCCATTTAAGAAAGAGATAAGAAATTTTTAGTCAAATACCCTTTAATGATTAATGGTAGTACTAATTAAATATTTTTCTTAAGTTTGAAAAAAATAAGCAAATAAATAGGACAGCATGCAGGAACTATGTTTGGTGGCCATTGTCACCAGTTGCTCAATGCTCATTAATATATATACTATTCAGTTTTCTAAAAATTTTGCCAGCTAATCAATAGTAGTGCCTAGTTAGATTTCTATTCAAGACTCCTGTATCTTATGTATGGCACAAGTTGCCATTTAATATGGTCGATTTTGTGCTGTTGGCCAGCTAATATAGTTGGATCTTGATTCAACACGCCAAAATAATGTAAATTAAGCAAGAAGAAAGAGCAAAGTTTGGACAAGGAGAAAAGTCAACATCCAGTACAAATGATAACTAAGGCAACGAAAACCAAAAAATTGTAAGAACGAGCCAAAGAGACCCAAAACCCCCAAATTGAAGCACAAGACACTGATGAAGAATCTACTTTTCTCATTCTCAAAGAAACTAAAATAATTTTTTTTTTTTTTAAAAAATTAAAAGAAAAAGAAGCAAAGGAAAATTGAACTCACTGGAAGTAAGATCAGCAACACAAACATCTTGAAGCATGTCTGGATCTCCAGCAGAAGCTTTGTCTAAGTTAATGGCTAATATAGCCATAGCCATAATCACAAGATGTTTTCCAAATGCAGACATGGTGGGAAGAAGAAAAGTGCTCTTTTTTTAACAGTATAATATATAAGCCAAAAGGAAGCAATCAAAGAGGCACAGAAATAGAGCAAGTGGTAGAAATAGAATACTCACTGCTGCTTCGGACAATGGAGAGAGAGAAAATTGGATGGCTATATTTATAAGGGGGAAGGCTTAAAAACATTGGTGGACTTTCAAGTCACGTGAGGAAAGCGTGCGGGTTTTAATTCTGTGTTCGTAAACGCACGAAACATGCTCTTTTTTCTCTTAGACCCGAAGCAAAGGCATGAATTGTGGGGCCCATATGTGGAGCCCATAATACCTTCAATCAGGCTTCAATTTTGGGCTTACGTGTACCTTGACTTCATGCCGTTGACGAGACCTCACTAATTTGAAATTTCTATATTACGACAAATGTTCATAATTTGTAAATTACCCGTCATGCTAATAGAATTTCTACAAAATATAAATAATTCATTAAAAACAAAATTATGTTAGTTGTACACTTCGTTATATAGACATGTAAATATTGGGGTATTAAGGATTCTTCAAGATTTTTTCAAACGCGAATCACGCTGCTTTAATTTTCAGTCGTTTCTCTTCAAATTTTACGACTCTGTTTTTGTGATACGTTATGTTTCACCATTTTTTCTGATTTCACAAATCAAAAGCGACTAAATTAGCTACAATTTTTCTGTAACAAAACACAATTATGTCGAAAATCCCAATTATGCTTCAACTGAATGGGAATTGGGATAGCTATGGGAGATATAGAGAATTTCAGGTCGATGAAATTGTAGTCGGTGAGGATGTGAGTTATACCCTATTGAATTCTACAATAGCAGAGCATCTAATGATCGATACATCCGAAAAAATAATAGAAATCAAATACATTGTCAATGAGCATTGTCCTCCGATGGAAATTAGGAACGATATGGGTGTTCATGTATACATGGAGACGAAAAAGGAAAACAAAAGTTTAGGATCATATCCGCTATGTATAACAGTTCGTGATTTCAATTTGGAATTGAGTATCACTAATGCGAACACATTTGCAGGTTTGTGCTGTTATAAGGGGATCAAATTTTAGTTGTATATTACTGTCTTACAATTTATCTACAATATGTCTACAAAATAAACTATATGTCAAAATCTCTATATATCAGTATTGATTTTCAAAAATATCTACCATATTTCTACAATTATTCTATAATTAAACTACATATCATTTGAATCTCAATATGAAATACAGGATTTCAATATATCTACAAATTATCTACAAAAAATGTTCATAACAGTATTACATTAAAGTTAATTGATATGCCAACATCTCCGGCGATAGAGGAATATGAAAGTATAATAATAATAATAGAAAGTACTCCAAGTGTTATTGAAGTAGGACAAGTATACCAAGACANTTTTTTTTTTTTTTTTTTTTTTTGTAGATTTTTACTTCTTCAGTCTTTTCTTGTGACAATGTTTATCAATATTGTAGATATTTTGTATATAAATTGTTTAATATAATCTTTTATGATACAACATTTTTTTTTTAAAATCTACATTTTTTATACTAGTTTTTAAATTGTTTTTATTTTATAGCTGCTGGCTGATATGTGTTGGTGAAAATTGTACATGGCACTTCAAGACAACTAGTATAAATGATTCTACAATGTTCAAGGTTAGAAAATTCAACATCTTGCACACATGCTCTTTGATGGACACTACATTCATACAACGCAAACCTACTGCCATGGTAGTTGGTAGCATGGTTATTCCAAAATATGCTGATCCTAAGACAATTTACACACCAAAAGACACACAAACTGATATATTGTTTGAACATGGCGTGAACTTAACATACATGCAAGTTTGGAGAGCAAAGGAAAAGGCTTTGGATTCTTTGAGAGGTCATCCTACTGACTCCTACAACAAATTGCCTAGTTATTTGTATATTCCGGAGAAGACTTATTCGGGGTCTGTAGTTAAATTGAAGAAGACCGACGACGACTGCTTCTTGTATGCATTTGTTGTGATTTGTACGTCAATCAATGGTTGGAAATATTGTAGGCCAGTTGTAGTAGTTGATGGGACCTTCTTAAAGCCAACATACAGGGCAATAATGCTAACAACTAGTACAATGGATGCAACAGGTAAAATGTAGATTTTTTGTAGATATATTATCTAGTTATTCTATTTTTTATAGATAAGTTGTAGATATTTTGTAGATATATTGTAGTTTGTATGTATATGTCTTCCTCTACATTTTTTCATGCAGCCTGTTAACTGCTTTTTGACACATAATGTAGGTTACCATTGGCATATGCTGTTGTTGATTCAGAAAATGACACATCATGGAAGTGATTTTTTGAGCAATTCAAACATGCATATGGTGAAAAACCAAATATGTGTGTTGTTTCGGATCGGAATGAGAGTATCTTGAAGACAACATCTACTGTTTATCCCGGCATGCCACATTATTCTTGCATGTGGCATATTTGGACAAATATAAGGGCAAAGTTCAAGAAGGGTCATCTAAAGTTAAGCGAATTGTACTTTGCCACGACACGATCATACACGCTTGATGAATTTAATAAAAGGATGTCAAATATTGAATAGATTGACCCGCGTGATGGTCTCGAGTACATGCTACGGTGAACAGAACTTGGACTATGACATCAAACATTGCAGAGTCATTGAATGCGGTAACAAAAGATGCAAGAGAGCTGCCGATAGTAGAACTATTAGAGTATATGAGGACTCTTCTTGAACGTTGGACTAATAAAAAGCTATTGAAAGCAAATGGTACCTTCACATACCTTGGGAAAAAATTCAACAAAGAATCGGAGGACAACAGAACATTGTCGCAGAAGCTTAGATTAAGATCTGACAATTTATTGCATCAAAATAAAATATTAAAATATAATGTAGATAATTTGTAGATAAATTATAGATATATTGTATTCTAATTTTAGATGATTTGTTTTCTGTTTGTAATGTAATTGTAGGTGAGGGCTTCAATAGATCATATCCATATAGTGATAGATGGTGTGAAGCGCTATATTATTTGTCTCGAAAACAAGAGATGTAGCTGTGGGCAATTCCAGCTTGATGAACTTCTTTGTGCGCATGCTTTGACTGCTTTAAGGTACAGGAATAAGTCGTATGAAAACTATTGTTCGCCTTATTACACAAGGGAGAACCTATTATATACTTATGAAATACCAGTAAATCCCCTGCCTGATGAAAGCAAATGGAATGTGCCACAACATATAACTGAAGAAGTTGTAAATCCACCTTCAAGTGGGAAAAGACAACCCTAAAGACCTCAAAAACAAAGATACAAAACATATGATGAAGTAAATTCAAAGAAGTACAAGGTTTCATGTGGCAACTACGGAGTAGAAGGGCATAACAAAAGATCTTGCAAGAATGCTCCCAAAAAGAAATAAAATTTTATGTAGTAAATAGAATTTTTCATAAAAATTGTTGATGAGTTCAGGAGAATAGACTTTTGATGTATAATAGTTGAGGTGTTTTCAACTCTTAATGTAGTTAGTTTGAAATTTTTTTGTTTAATCATTTTTCTGTATTGCCTTAATACTTTTATAGCTTGATTGGTTTATGAATGATTTCTATATATATAATCTATAACTTATTTACTATCTCTAGCATCCTTTACATAGTTGTTAATGATTTTTTTACAATTTATCTACAAAAAAAACTACAAAAAACTACAAAATAAATACATAATCGGGAGTTGACAGAATAACCAAATTATAATTCAGTTGGAAATGAGTTATATGCTAAAATAATGTAGATTAAGTACTGTTTACATTCAACAAATGAATATAAAATCAATAGAATGTATTGTTAATGATTTTTACAATTTATCTATAAAAAAACTACAATAAACTACAAAATAGCTACATAATCTCGAGTTGACAGAATAACTAGTTTATAATTCAGTTGGAAAGAATTTATATGCTAAAATAATGTAGATTAAGTACTGTTTACATTCAACAAATGAATATAAAATCAATAGAATGTATTGTTAATGATTTTTACAATTTATCTATAAAAAAACTACAATAAACTACAAAATAGCTACATAATCTGGAGTTGACAGAATAACTAGTTAATAATTCAGTTGGAAAGAATTTATATGCTAAAATAATGTGGATCAAGTACTGTTTACATTGAACACGTGAATATAAAATCAACATAATGTTTTCATTTGAACTACTATACTGGTTAAGAAAAAAAAAACAGAAGCTAAAATAATTGTAGCGCAAGTCTGCCACAATTAAAACAAAACAATATTGTTCATAAACTTGTCTACCATCTTTCGACAAAACTAGCAGCAACTAAACAATTTTACTACATGTTTCAGACAAAATATTGCAACTAATTCTTCTTCCTCTAGACTCGTGTTTTCTCATTCACAACCGGTGCACCTTTTCTCCTTGCCAATCTGCCTGTCACCTCATTTTCACTAATTGCACCATTCTCTTGCTTCTTTCTAGCGTAGCCCCACAATAGCGCTCCATAGCGTCTACAATGTTGATCAATAAGGTCTTCTGCAGGAGCTGATAGGTCTCCAATGCTGGCATACTCTGCAAAGGCAGCAACATAGACACCACAGTCGCTGCAAAAATAAAAAAAGTGTTAATATTTACCAAATAATGAACAAAAAAAGAGTTAAATAGATAGAAAGAAAGAATATTTTGTTACAGTGATCCTTCTTTTAGCTGTAGTATCTCTCCCACTATCCACTGAATGTCAAGAGGGTCGGTAACAACTTTCTCAATGTATGCCTTTGTATTCTTGAAGTTGATGTCTTTACGTTTGCCATAAAAACCGGTGCATGAAAAGTACAGTGGGATAATAACAGAAAACTTGTCGACACAAGATTCAACAATAGGGTGATTGCGTGAAGAGACCATAGAATCATCGCATAAAGTACCCTATCTGCAATGTCAAAAACAACCAAAATCCAGTGGAATTTTTCTACAACGTTGACGGGCATGATCACATAATCAACTTGATCCCATGCAACATTTGCGAGTAATATGTACCCCAATATGTATTCTGCTACGACGTCCTGGGGTTTTCCAACATCAAACTTCTTTTGTTGAGGAGAATTGTGGAACTTATCATGAAGTTGTTCAATCCTAGTCTTGAACATGCAATTGGTGGTAGTAAACCTTATCTTGTTGTGGCATACTTTCCTCTTTTCCTCAAATAATACATTATAATATCAATGTGCTGCAACAAAACAGATTGCATTTATTCTATTGACTATTACAATTATCTACAAAAAATCTACAAAATAACTACAAAATTAAGATTATCTACAGAATATCCACAGAAAAACTACAATTTCATCTGTGTTTCATCATGATTATAAAGTATCTACGATATATATACAGAATATGTACAATTCTATGTGTTATTATACATTCATTAACATTATCTACAAAACATCTACAATATACCTACAATTCAGATTGTTACTAAGCATTTATACAAATATCTCCAATATATCTACCCAATAACTACATATACTGGAGATGGTACTATAACAATGTTGTAGATACAAAAAAAAAATTAACAAAATAACTACATATTCTGAGTAAGAGTTTACCGAGTCGTTGAGGACTTGTCCGGAGTGTACCAAAGTATATAACCACTCCTTCTTGTCAATCTTTTCCACTCGAAGATCAAACCATGGCTTAATTTGGTTGTCCTTTATAGAATACGAAGCCTTCCTCCTATTAAACAAATAAAATTAAAATAAAATTGTTGAATGAAGTGGATATGTAAAAGATGAATACTGGAATCAAATTGTCAAATTGTGTAAACTAACCTCTTTGAACCTGTGTCGGTACCTTGGTATAACCACTTGTTGAATTGATCCAACAACTCAGGATCGACATCTTGACCAATAACACTAGTAAATGAGTGCTTCAGGTAAAAAAATTGAGGTCCAACCGAGGTGCTGCCACCAGAACTGTATAAAGGGAGAAATGATGATCGGGCATGCTTTCCAGGCTGCCTTGTTCTACCTTGATGCACAAGTGTTGTTTCATCTTGGTTAGGCTCGCCGAACTTAACCAACTGGGGAAGTTATCGGACAACTCAAAATCATCAAGTGTAACCTCCTTCTTCTCCCCTGGAGTCTTCTGAATCACCTACATTCACATACTCTATTTCTTCACCTACATTGACATCTTCCTCATTCTGCTGTTCTCTTTGAACTGTTACTGTGACTCCGTGAATTGAAGATTGTGCATGCATATCTTCCCTCACTGTTACATTTTGTATATCTATCTTAATAGAATGATAAAAATATTGAAACAGAAAGAAAAAATCTCTGAATACAATTTCATACCTGCATTTTCTTTATCAACTGCACCTTCAAAATGGGAATATAAATCAACACGTGCTGGAAGATTCTCATTAATTTCCAGGTCATTCACATGGTCTGTTTTTTCATTACAGATTTTGAATTATAATGGATAGTAGTGGCTTCACAGTTTTAGGATATATGTAGGTGTATTATAGAGATCTACATAAATATGTGGATCTGTGTAAATATGCTGTATTTTTGTATATATATTATAGATATAGCGTAAATAAATTGTATATATTTTGAAGAAATTTTGTAGATATGTTGAAGAAAACTTGTAGATAATTTGTATATAAAGTGAAGATATTTTGTATATACCTGTTTTGCTGCTGCTGACATCCACTGGTTCTCCGCTATTGAACTGAAATTATTGATTGTTCTTGTCTTTTGGTTGGTCAGAGTTTTTGGTTGAACTCCCAGCAAACTGAAAGTTTTATATTAGTTAGGATATATGTTTTATAGGTGACATAAATAGTTTTGTTAAATGAATAAATTTCAAATATTACCTTTGCATCAACATTATCATTTCGACTGTTTATCACCTGCAAAACAGCCTTGACTGACTCATTTAGTAGCACTCGAAGGCTACCTAGTTCTTCAAAGGCATCTTCCCTAAAAGATGCAAGCTCTAACTCAACCTACATATTAAAAATATAGAGATTTAACTTCAACATATGGCTTAACATACATTAAAGAACAGATGCAATATTATGTATACATGTTACCTTCTCAAGACCTCTTTTTAATTTTCTAATTTGTTTAAGAATAGACTTCTTGTCCTCTTTTTCAATTAATTTTTGGGGTTCCAATGGAGGACCAACAACTTTCGGATCCTCAGGAATATGTTCAACTTCTTCAATTATGTACTCAACTTTTCAGGCAAAGACATCACAGAAAGCTCTTCAGGTGATTCAGTTATGTTGGTGAACTGAATGAGAAAAAAAAATAAATTAGCTTGGGTAATGGCAGAATATGTATACAAATTATAGATAATTTGTATTAAATTGTATAGAACATAAATAAGAATCATTTACCATGATCCATTCAGGTTTGACCATTTCTCTTCAATTGAAGCTAACCATATCTTGTCCTTGGTACCTGAACAATTAAGTATGCGTGGGATTGAATTAGCAACTCTTATATCAGTGTTGATGGTGGAGCAACACTCATGCAACCATACTTGCAAAGCTAGTGGGAATCCTCGAATGAGATAAGAATGAACAAAAGAATTTAGCCTGTGCCTAACTGATTAAATCAACTATCTGTAAGACTGAATACCCAATTCGTATGACGCATACTGTCCGAAATCTACCAAATAAAACTTAAATGATCTACCAACCCAATATGATCTTTGTCTGAAGGACAAATGAAGAATTCTATGAGATATATAATACATAAATTTACTGCATCCTCCTCATTTACCCAACTTTTGTTGGTTACAATCTGTTTTAGGTATGAATTCTTCACTTTTACCTTGTTTGGAAAATAACTCCTCATTATCTTACTGTCATAATCCGTAGTGTAACCAAAGTCTGTCACATCGGTATAACATCTAAGACCAGTTATTAACGCAAATTCTCTCAATCCAAAATTTAACCTCTGACCCTTTAACTCAGTAGAAAAATAGGAAGCATTGGATGCATTCAATTCATGCTTCATAAGAAGATGAATAGCTTGGTTTTGCATAGATAAACTGGGAAATGACAGTAAATAACCAAAGCATGTCTTCTTGAATAACTTTATACCATATGGAGACAATAACTCTTTAATTTGGCTAGGAACACTAGGGTCACATAATGTCTGAAACCTTAGGACCTTATAAAACCACCACTAATCTTCAAAATGTAGACAAATAATCTACAAAACAGAAAAACCAGAGATTATGGAGATTTTTAAGAATTAACAAACGAAATACCTAGTGTAGAAATTACTAAATTCTTACCTTCACCAATGACTGTTGTTGAACATTCTTAGGAGATTTTACAGTAGGAGTTTTTTTTTTTTGGAGTTTTCTTCTTTTTTAGAGTTTTTGCAGTGGGAGACACTTTAGATTTCTTTGCAGGTTTAATGACGGGTACATCTTATACAAAATCATCATCAAATCTATTTCTTTTCCTTTCCTTTTCGCTGGTTTGATTTGCCTCGAAGATTCGCCAGCATCAAAATCATGTTTTTGTTTAGTTGTAACTTCTGCCCTAGCTTGATGAGGGAAAAAACTATGCTTCTTCTCATGCTTTTTCGGTGAATGTGGTGATAATACACCCAAATCGAAAGAAGGAATATCTGCTTCTTTAGCTATTTTAGGGTTGTTCTTTGAAATTTTGTTCTTCTTCATTGAAAATCTTTGAAGCTGGTCGTTAATGGATGTATGAACTTTGAAGAATAGTCAAAATTTTGACTGGTTGTAGAAGACAGAACTTGAGAATAGGCGTTAATGGTGGGAGTTACAAATTTTCTCTTGTTTTAGCGAAGGAAAATATGGGTGTTTGAAGAGGAAATTGAGGGGCGTGGGGGTGATATGTGGGTGAGGGTGTGGGATTTGGAGAGAGAAACATGGATGGGGTAGGAATAAACGGTAGAGTTAAATTAGGAGTGTAATTAATAACGGTAAAACCCCTAAAATGTATATAAATAGTAATTATGTATATATAAGATAATTATATCAAAGGTTAAACATGGAGGATGATATAGTTTACTATATGACATAGGAATATAAAGCATTCCTTTATGCTAGTCATTTAATCATCCGTTACTAACTCATTTAATTTATGAGTAACCATCCATAAGTGATTTAAATTAACAAAAATTAGCTTAGTAACTTCTGTGTAATAGTAACTCATACATTGAATAATTTTAGAGTGATAGTTTAATGACTTCTAAAAAAAAAGTAAGTTCTAAGACCATTTAAGAAATTAGCTCTCCAATGTAACTGAGGAGTCGTACCCTTTTTTAGGGGGAAACAAACAGTATAGATCACATTAATGAGAAAGTTTTTGCATAACTTATCCAAAAAATAGGAGGAATTCAACAAGGCTGGTTGCCCTCAATCAACTCTACGCGGCATTGCATATGTCATGGA
Source organism: Nicotiana knightiana (assembly GCA_005239525.1). NCBI lineage: Eukaryota > Viridiplantae > Streptophyta > Magnoliopsida > Solanales > Solanaceae > Nicotiana > Nicotiana knightiana. The sequence goes on along the minus strand of ML426467.1, from coordinate 22,258 downwards.
TGACTTAGCCATTTTGATATAATTAAAAATCACATCAAATAACAGCTCTCGTATATATAAAAGGCTTTGTTTTCTGCAAATACACGTACGCATCACGTTATTAATTTTCAAAATTAATCCATACGTGGAACTTATTGCTTGACATTCGTTTTCAACTTGTCGCGGAGAATTGATCGCCCATCTCGAAGTGAAAACGAATACTAGTAATCTAGTCATAGTTAATCGTAACGTACTTTTTAAATTAGGATAATATTGTTATTCCTCCCGCCTCACGTTTGTCGCCTACTTAATCCTTCATGATCATTTTAGACCATTTTAGCATGATTCTTGAACTCAATTTTAATATTTTATACAATAATCAGCAGGCATCTAAAAGTAATTGAAATAAATTAGTACCACACCATTAAATGATTAAATTCTTGTAAGCGCCGAATAACTTAAGAATAATTTGATATATAGTTAAATCCCAAAGTCTTGCTTGAGTGTTTATCAAAATTGAGTAATCTTTAACGATTCGATGGTCAAATAATTAGGATTTTTGCCGAAAGAATGTGGTATTTTGTCTCAACATAGAACAACGACAAACTAGAAAACCTTACACTAATCCTATTGATGACAATAGCAACAAATACTACTTGTTAAGATGCTTTACATTTGTAGCATTTGTACTTTTCCTACCCTGAATATTCGATGAATAAATAAAAAACAGCTTGAAACTAAAAATAGTGTCAATGTTGAAGGAGGTAGGACTTCAACGTTATGGATTAGCGAAGACATTCACTTTTACGGTACGTGGCGTAGTGTAAAACGTAAATAAAGACGTCGGTTGTTATATCGTTTTCCTGTTATCCTTAACCATATTGTATATTATATGAAGAAAATGACAGCGTAAAGTTTTACTAATCAAAATCCAACAGATGCCCAGCAAAGAGTCATTGTTTGGTGGTGCCATCCTGCCATTCTTGAAGTTGTTCACTAAAATATTGCTACAATTTGCCTTGTCAATTCCATAATTAGATACTCTGCCTCAACTTGGAACATGCCCAAATTTCCAATGGACTTGTTTTGAGAACAAATTAAAGATTTAAGTATAGAATATCACTACATGAACCCACCATTATTAACAGTACGTGGACACAAACTTAGTGCAACTATATTTATATTTCTAAAATTGTTGAATTTTGTACATATAGTAGAAAGTAAAAGTAATGGATCCGGCCAGGCCATTTGTTGTATTATACTTCTAATTGCGCTCAGTCCCCTCTTGAGTTTTGGTTTCGGTTGGGAAGTTTGTGCACAAAGTATTTAGCCAAAAATAGTTGCAACAAACAGAAAAAAGACGGAAAGGAAAAGAAACGGCAGAATCGACTCTTAAATAGTTTAGTGATGCGTCACTATCCACAATAATGCTGCTCCGAAAGACATATAATGGACTTCTATTTTTTTTGAACCCGTGAAAACCCGCAGTTGCTATAGAGTGGGGGTTTATCACAGAGTACTTATCCGAAGTGGGAGTTTACCACAGAGTACACAGTGGGGGTTTTACCGCCTCAGTGGCGAAGTCAAATTTTTTTTAAGGGTGTTCAAACTTGAAATAAGTAAAAAGATAATTTGACAAAGGGTGTTTAATATATGTTATGTACCTCTAAAATATAATATTTTTACCTATATAAGCAGTGTAGTTTTTCGACAAAGGGTGGTCAGTTGACCACCCTAACCCAAGTGTGCCTTCGCCCTTGTACCGCCTCTGCTCTTTGGGTGAGCACTCTATGGTAAACCTCTCACTGTGTAATAGCCTGTAAACCACATAAAAGATTTGCACTAGGCAAGCCCCGTACGACAGACTTAGAGCCAGAAAATATTGAGTGGGGATGGAACACGTGTCGCCTGTGTGGACAACACCCTCCAAACCAAGTGGGCCGTCCCTCGACACATCATGGACTTTTGTCTACAGAAATTTAGCTATTATTGATAGAATTTGTTCAAAGTGCGGCGTCTAATTAAGGAACATGATTCCTAATAGTTACTTTCGGATGTAACAACTAAAAGGGTCCAATTTAATTTTTTGGTTTCTTTTCCGACGTTCTTTATTCACTTTCGAAGCCGACTAATAATTTAGGGATGACAACGATGCGGGGCAAGGCAGATGCGGGGCGGGTCTTGTTTCAACCCACAAAGTTTTAACCCGTCCCGTCCTGCACCGCATACGATTTTTACCCGTGTTTGTTCAAAGTGCGGCGTCTAATTAAGGAACAGGATTCCTAATAGTTACTTTCGGATGTAACAACTAAAAGAATCCAATTTGATTTTTTGGTTTCTTTTCCGACGTTCTCTATTCACTTTCGAAGTCGACTAATAATTTAGGGATGACAACGGTGCAGGGCAGGCGGGTGCGGGGCGAGTCTTGTTTCAACTCGCAAAATTTTAACCCACCCTGCCTCGCGTACGACTTTTACTCGTGATAACCTGCCCCACATTCACACCCGCATCCATCTGCCCCGCCCCGCTGGTTTTTTTCTTCTTTTTTCTTTTTCATTTGTTAGTTTCTGTTTAAGCTTTTGACTGGAATTTTCATTGTGATAAGGATTTAAACTTGGGCTGGAAATGTCGAGGTGATTTTGTCTAATTTCACAATGGTATACACTATAAAATCTTTTTGTAATGGAAACCAAAAGCCATAAACAACTGACTGGAAACATTGTATCTATTTACTTAAATTTAAATTGTAAGCTGTCACATATGCAGAGGAATATGAAGTACTACAAGTATTTTCAATTAAATTAGGACAATCGTTGATAAAGATAAGAATTAAAAAATCTAGTCAAAAGTTTTTTTATAAACTACAAGAATAGAGAGCTTCAGTCATCATAGATATAGAACAAATAGAGGAAGGTCACCTTCCGAAGGTGAAACCCGAAGAAAATTAGGATAGCCGGAAAAGTTGTAATTTTGTAACAAATTTTAATCTTAACCCGCACCTGCACAGAATTTCAAAAAAAATAATTTCAACTGCCCCGCCCCACATATATCTAAACTCGCCCGCCCAGCATATGTCTAATCCCGCTCCGTCCCGCATATGTCTAAATCCGCCCGTCTCATATCTGTACCGCCTCATTGTCATCCCTATGACGATTATTAAAGGACATCAATTTAAAATACATAAAGCGTATTACGACCGTATCTCAAATGAGAAATGGAGAAAACCGTGTGATATAGGCAATACGTATTTTTTTTTCTTGGGGTTAGTGAAATTACTAAGACATATAAGATTGAAAAATCCTACTATTATCGAAATAATTGCGTATGGTCGAGATGTGTTGCATTGACAAAATTAAGGAAGCTTGACTTGATTAGATGAACTTTCGAAGAAAGTAGCAGGCAGAAAATTCCGATAAGATGTTACCTAAAGTAAATATATAAGAAAAATTAAACAAATATATAAGGTTTTAACTTGTAGACCATTTTTATCACGACGTAATTATATTTACTCCTATTGATTTTTCTTTTCTTGAATGAAACGAAGTCAAAAGAATCTTTTCTCTTGTTTATTTGTACCGGTCATTAACATCATAATAAACATTTTGGAGAAACAAAGGAGAGCAATAAGTTCTCATAGATTTATAACAATAGGGGAAAAACATTCTGTTATTGGGATTGCAAAAGCATACGGAAACAAACAAAACAAATTAAACTAGAAGGCAAACTCACATTCTTATCTTATTAACAGAACAACATCAATCAAACAAACGAAAATAGAACTCTTCTATTTCTTGGGTGCAAATCTTGATTTAATCTGCTGAACTTGCATAGTACCAATTTGGAATGCTTGACCCAAGACATCATCAGGAACACTTGGTGAAGCTGCAAACAACGTTGTTGCAATGGACTGTGTACCAGGCAACTGGCTATTGAAACCGGCAATAACAGCTGCTGGAACTTTGCCATTGTTCTTTTGAAAATGAACAAGTCCTCTAGGAAAAGCAAATACTTCTCCCTGTACAATGACCTTAGAGACCAAGACATTGGCTGTTGTGATAAAGCCGACATATAGTTGACCAGATAAAACATAAACAATCTCGGTGGCGCGTGGGTGGACGTGGGGTGGGTTAATGCCACCGGGGGCGTAGTCGATTCGAGCAAGGGACACACCAAGTGTGTTAAGACCAGGGATACTCTGAACATTGGCACCAGTGACAAGGGAACCAAATGTGTTGGTGGTGGCTCCTGGCTTTGAAATGACCATTGACGAGAAATCAGCTTCCGTGAACATGGTCTTGCATGCAAATCCATTCACTTTCGTGGCTGTTACAGATATGCAAACACAAAATAGAAAGGATTAGCTAGATTATATACATCAATAATTAATGTTAAGGCGCCGGTTATAATATTAGTGTAATTTAACATGTTGGTGAGGGAATTAAGAATTGTTAGATCAAGGACAAAAATCAGGGTGAGGGCTAGGGCAAAAGCGAGAAGTAGTAAACCTGATAAAAGAACAAAAAGAAGAAGATATAAAAAAGTTTCCAAGAGTGTTGCATTCCGAATTTCAATTTAAAACAACCATAGGTTCATCCAATAGGAAAAAAGAAAATGTAAAAGTTTAGTTAGTCCAATATTGGAGTAGTTCACTTACTTGAGGTGAGATCAGCAACACAAATATCCTGGAGCATATCAGGGTCTCCAGCACAAGCTTTATTTGAGTTGATGGCTAATAATGCCACATTTATCACAATTAACGAAAGTATCTTTCCAAAAGCAGCCATTTGGGATCGGATTGGACGAACAAAGTAAACAGGGACACTAAAGGGAATTACAAATAGAAGAGGAGAAGATTCAACGTTGTGTTTTTTATGGATAATGAGAAACTAGGCTGTTTATTTATAGGGAAAACAAGAAAAGCTTTAGGTGAGAATTCATGGCTGGCCAAATCAAAGTGATGTACTTGGGAATTTAGTTGACATGAGATAATTTGTGTGTAAGAGCACGAAACATGCCCTTTGCTAATTCTTAATTTGACCATCAGCAACTAGGCATATCGTCTCATTTGGTGCTTTGAGGTAAGTTGACTCGCATTAATCCAACTTTTATCAGGTTTTATCTATTGTGTTTTTAGTTAATTTCTTTAAGGAATTCAACTCCTTTACTAAAAAGAATATAAATGGAAAAAAGAAATAGTCTCCATTTTATCACAATTTGACATGTTCTAACTGGCTTGATGCACCATTTGACTTGCACAAAAAATGGTACTACAATAATTTAACAGTCTGATTATGTTTAAGAGCTCATAGTGAGAATAAGGTCTAGTTGGCAACTAACTAACACAAGGGAAAGTAAACATAAAAAGAAAAAGAAATTAAGAACTTTAATAATACATACTGAATTAAAAATGTTTCTAAAGGTATCTGAGTTTTGAATATTAACAACTGATTAACCACCGCAGATCGATTTGTTCCGAGATTCACACCTCAATCCTTGACCTGTCGCGAATATCTCACCTTTTCCGTTATCAAGCTATACCGACGTTTCTTCGGAATTCGTCTCTTTCTAGCCTCGATTACTGATGTCGACCTCTGTCTGGGAAAAGACTTCGATTTCGGATTCAACGTCCTGGATTTTTGACGCGACACTCTTATCTCGATCAAGGAATGAAATCGGATAGCACCGATTTCTACCGTATACAAATAGTCCCCTCGTTTCTTAGAATAAAGTGATAAGAAACAACTTGAGCCTCGATTTTCTGGAGACCTCGATAATGATGTCATCCTCGTGACATAAGCGACAGAGGTGATCGAAACGTCTTGTCGGTACAGTTCCCCAACATTAATGCTTGTCCGTAGGTGTCGCGCCTCTTTTTCTTGCGAAATCGGGTTTCAACACGTGAAAACTCTTTTAAGGAAGAGTGTTAAAAGAGATAGTCACCACCTAACGGGTTTGAGGTGCGTTAGGGCACCTATTTGCAAATAACTCTGGTTTAACCAGTTTGCGTCACCAAAGATCGGGTAAGGGTTCAAATTACCTCGAGGAGGAAGGTGTTAGGCATTCCTCGAGGTCCATAACTATGGGTCCCGACCGAACTCGAATTATATGAATTAGTCCAATTAAAGAGAAAAGACAAGAAGTTGGGCAAATAAACAAAATAATTGATTTTAAGACAAGATGAGGGGGTCCTAAGTTTTTTTAGCCTAAAGGATCACCCCGTGCAACATAAATAATACTTCGTTACTCCCTCGAGATGAGGTGTTACTCGTATTATTCAGCGGGCATAGACTATCATCTCCTGCTACCTGATTACTATCTTTAAGTTGTTACCTAAAGCGCACTAATTAATTCTAAGTCGTACCTTATGCGTGCACTATCCTTCCCATGCCTACGGTCCAGGAGGCGTTTGGACCTCTATTTTGGATGGTTCTAGACTTAACTTAGGTTGCTCAAAAACGATAAAACTAGGCGACATACAAAACAAGTTGTAACGATCCGACCGATCATTTTGCTTTATAGAACCCTGTGCTCCCAAATAAGACTTTCTGTATTTGGTTTTATTGATTTATGACTTGCAGGGGTGGTTGGCTCGGGAGTTGGAAGAGTTTGGGTTGGTATTGGAACACGCAGTTCCTTAAGATTGGCCTCGAAGGCCAAGTTTGACTTTGGTCAACATTTTTAGTAAACGACCTCGGAATCGGGATTTGAAGGATCCAATAGGTTATATGATAATTTCGGACTTGGGCGTATGTTCGGAATGGGTTTTGGATAACCCGAGGGCGTTTCGGCGCCAAATAGCGAAATAAGATTCTTAAAGTTCTATAATTGAGGTTTGGAACGTGTTTTGAGGATATAGAGGTCCAAACGAAATTCCGAGACCGAGAATAGTTCCGTAGTGTCATTTATGACTTGCTCGCAAAATTTGGTATCTTTCCGAGTAGTATAAGTACATTTCGGCGTGTTGGAAGTGAATTCAAGAACTTAAAGTTCATAAGTTGAATTTAGTTGGTTTTGGGGTATGATTCTTAGATTTAATGTTGTTTCGGGCATTCCGAAGGTTCGAGCGAGTCCGTTTTATGATTTAGAACTTGTTGGTGTATTCGAACGGGGCCTCGGGGGCCCCGGATGCCATTTGGACGTCGCGCGAGTCGAGTAAAAACTCTAATTGAGCTGCTGGTGCATCAATTCTGGTGCGACCGCACCTTCGGTTGGGCAACCGCAGGTTCGGGCGAAGTTGCGTAGGCCCAAGAAGTGGAGCCCAGGTTTCGCAGCTGCGGCCCCTTTTTCGCAGATGCGGGACCGTATATGCGTTCACCTGTCCGCAGGTGCGGCCCTAGCCAGCCTCTCTCTTTTCCGCAGATGCAGATGGTGGTCCACAGAAGCGAGACCGCAAGTGTGGTCCACGCGCCGCAGGTGCGAAAATCACTGAAGGCAGTGGCCTTCATTTAATACGGGAGTTTGTCATTTTTGACTCACTTCACTCAACACTTGGGCAATTTGGGAGCTGCAAAAGGGGAGATTTTCACCTAGCTTTGTGAGGTAAGTAATTCCTACATCATGTGAGTTTAATACATAGTTTATGGGTAGATTTCAACATGTAAATTAGTAAAAATTATAGGTTTAGAGTAAAACCTAGGGGTTTAGATTAAAAAAAAGATTTAGCCGCGAAATTTGTGATGGAATCTAGTAAAAATCATATATTATTGATCCTTAGGTTATGGGTAACAACTTTCTCCAAGAATTTCCGAAATCTGAGCATGTGGGCCCGGGGTGAATTTTAGGAATCTTACAAATAGGCTTGAGTAATAATTTAAATTATGGAATTATGAACTTTTGAGCATAGATTGACTAGTTTATGTAATGTTTGGCTAGTTCGAGTTGTTGGGCGTCAAATTTGGAGGTTTGAGCGCATTCTTGAATCGGGAAGTAGGCTTGATACGAGGTAAGTCTCCTTTCTAACCTTGTAAGAGGGAATTGTCCTCATAGGTGGAATAATTCATTACGTGCTACTATTTGTGGGGGCTACGTACACAGGAGGTGACGAGAGTCCGTGTGTAGCTACTATTGTACTTAAGTTCGGGTAGGCTAGGACCTGAAAGCGTGCTATACCTGAATTACTTGTAACCTTATTGAAAATTTGAATTGCATAGGTCACATCAAATTTGTAAATGGATTTCAGAATAATTTAAACTTCGTTTTTTTTAATCGTGAATGGGGGTTGATTTTCCTTCGGATAAGTGCTTCCTGATAAAGTATAAATTAACTGTTTGGATGTGTGTATCTATGAGTACTTGCATCACATGTATGATTCGCGAGCGGGGTAACTCTATTTTTTTATAAATTTACCGTGTCACACGTATGATTCGCGAGCGGGGGTAATAGATTCATCTATGGTTCGCTCCGTTCGACCTTCGGCAGTGCGTATTTACTTTATGTTAGATCGGGCCGTATGTCCTCGGCATATTATGTGCTTGCTAATTGCTTGGTATTTTTCCTGTGATTGTTAAACTGTTGAAAGTGCTCTGAAGGATAAAGTAGTAATCTATTTGCTAGGGATTGACACATAAAAATACATGTGAATAGAGTTATCGTTTCTTGTTCTTATTGTTATTCATCTTTGATACTCATGCTTAGCCTTATATTTAGATAAATTGTTTTGGCCTATAAGTGTCAAGTGGACCTCTCATCACTACTTCTTCGAGATTAGACTGGATACTTATTAGGTACATAATGTTTATATACTCATGCTATGCTTCTGTACTTAATTGTACAGGCTCTGAGGCATGTGCATCTGGTTATCAGCCCGGAGCACGTTCTTGACCCCACGAGATTCAAAGATTCCACAGTGAGCTTCTTCTCTTGATGACGTTCAACAGCACGCTGGAGTCTTTACCTTTTTGTTATTCTATCTATATCCCCTCAGACAGTAGGATAAATGTATTCTTTTGATTTCCTTCTACTAGATGCCTGTATACTTGTGACACCAGTTCCTGGCACACACCTTGGTAGACTATTCTTTTGGACATGTAACTATTTAAACTTAACTTTTGATTGTTGCAATTATATTGCCTTTGATATTTGTTATTTTCTCATGCTCGTGACAAAAACTCGAGTATTGTTAATAAAGTTTTATAAAGTTAAATGGAACTCACTAGTCTAATTGTGTTGGCTTGCCTAACATCGGCGTTGGGCACCATCGCGACCTAGATTAGGATTTGGGTCGTGACGCAAGTTGGACTTTCATGTAAAAGTAAATAAGGGTTCAAGTTAGCCTCCACATTTACGCAATAAATGCACGCAAACAAATTATGCGTCTGACAATTTCAACAATTAAAGTCGTTAGGCCCTATAGACATGATTTCTATGTGATCCTGGATTTTGATCACGCAGGCAGTTATGCAAAGCACAATTTCTAAGTGACTGCACAGTTGCTTACTGATTTTAAGTTATAAGCGGTTAAAACCTATAGACATACTATCTAGGTGATTTATGCAATATTTGGCAGTGATAAACACGAGAGATATTCAGAATTACTTAGTTCGCTCCTACATGCATGCTTTCTAATAGTGCCAGCGAAAAAGTGTTTTAAAGCCCAATTTTAGCACTTGAACGCAGGTGGGGATTACCCTATAGACATGATTTCTATCTTTGATGATTGAAACTGGTTTTAGTTCCTATAGGCATGTCTATTAAGTGAGAAACTATGACAAAAACATATCAACCAATTAAAACCCTATAGGCATGATTTCTAAAATACAGATTTAAAGAACATAAATTAAGACGACACTATGATCATAATGTCTAACGAATATGCTGTAATGCAAATTGAATATTGGTCATTTTATTTCCTATAGGCATGATATCTAACATGTAGAAGAAGAATAGGTTTGATGGATTGAACACCTATAGGCAGGTTATCTAACACACACAGTAGCAGAATATATTTGAGCAAGGTAAAGACCTATAAGCAGGTTATCTAACACACACGATAGCAGAACATATTTGAGCAAGGTAAACACCTTTAGGCAGATTATCTAACACACACAATAGCAGAATATATTTGAGCAAAGCAAACACTTGTAGGCAGAATGTCTACCCCTTTTATACAAATGTTAAAATAAACCCGCTTCCCAATTTGTACTAACACCTCAATTGTTATTACAACATTATTACAAACCCAATGAATGGAATGGCTTACAGAGTAAAAAAAGCTATAGTGAGCCTACAACAGGCCCAAAGTATACCCAGGCTGACCAGACCTTCATTCTCATGACCACATCCAGCAACCATAGTTTGAACAAAAGTTCCAGAAGTATAACTTACACCAATCAACATGTTTATCCAGTAGGTGAGAAGAGAGGCAGAGTTCGAGCAATTAGAGAAAAGTGGTAGAGAAACCTAGACCCTAGTGTGTCAGAGTTCCCAAGGGCTTTAAGAACCAGGGCAGTGCTCACACTAGGGAGGTTGACACAGGAGACTTAGAAAAGCCCCAAAATTAAACAAGAAATAACCAATGAAAAATAGTAGTAGGGTAATAGGGTTTGAAAGCATTTGCTAGCTTGTAAGATATTCACTTAATGAATTTCAAATAAAAACAACTTAACACACTGGACAGAGTGTCCTATGACAAGGGACAAGGAGCCTGGGATGTCAAGTTAACATGCAATGGTATTAGGATATCGAAACCAAACAATGAAACTGAATAAGGACTAAAGGGGTCACATCATGCTAACCTAGGTTTAAACAGTATTACACAAACATGATTATGTATCATGGAGGGTATTAAATAAAAGGAGATTAGTTTCAAAAGATCACAAGTCAATAAGGATATAGTTTAGACATAACAGAAGTTCATAGGGTGATAATCATAGTCATAGGAGCATACACCATTCAGATTAAAGGTATATTAATCAAGTTAGGGCATACTAATAATACCAATGGGTCGTTAGAAGTTCAGAATTAGGCAGGGAATATGGATCAAACCATATAGTCAAACAGATCATTCCAGTCATCATAAGTTAAACTAAGCATACTTCATTGCGTCTAAATTAATTAGGCTAAGTGCAAAACATCATTAAGCTAGTAAGCAGAATTAGGCAGAAAAGAGTCAAAGAGATGCATTAGATCATGCAGTTTCAGAGAACATGCTTAACATAATAGAGTAAACATTACAAAGGTTTAGAAACTAATCAGTGATTATTCGATAAACAAGAAAAGATTGCAGTAAGGGACCCATAATCCTGAATGTGTCAAGTTCCAAGGGTTTCGAGAACCCAGGCAATGCTTACACCCAAGAGATGTCAAGAAAAGTAGAAATCCGGTGGCCTTGGATTTCAGCTGGCCAAGAGCCAAACAGAATAGAATAGTGAACAAATATAGAGTAGAATTTTTTTATTTTTAGTGGGAAAAATAGTGATTCCAAAGTTCCGTCCACAAAAGGGAAGGGGGATCAGTTTATATAGTAGTAGAATAAGCACATAAATAAGGAAATATAAACAATCAGACCGTAGAAGGAAATACATAAATCAATTAAAAATCAAATTAGAAGAGTAAGTCGGGAAACCTTAATTTTAGGAAAAAACAAATGTTAACAGAATATTAAAAAATAAAGTAGCACAAGATGAATAGAGACACAAATAGTACTAAAATCAGAGAACCGAACTAATTAGGAAAAAACTGAAAACCCTAATTTTAGGGTAAGACAAATATTGACAGAAATAAAATAAAAACAAGTCATAGTAGAATATCGGGTGAATATGAACATAATAATACCTAAAATCAGAGGATCGAACCTATTTTGGTTTGATTAAAAGAGATCTGAAAACCTTAATTTAGGGTAAGTAAGAATCAACTGAAGATATAGAAATATTCGTACTTACAATAGGGCACATGATGAATATAGACAGAATAATAAGAAAAGTCAAGGATCTGAATCGATTTTGGTTCGATTCTTATGAGATCTGCTTGCCATGTTTAGGCAAGCAGTATAGAAAAGAATCCAGTACAAAAGAGAGACCATATATGGCATAGGGTAGCCGTAGAATCCTATATCGTGTGGGATTAGGAGAGATTTTAGGGGAGGCGGCGATTAGGGTTCTTAGGAGGGAGAAAGGATGTGGGATTTGAGGGCGGGGTACAGTAGGAAGTGATTAGTGTTATGGGGTTTGGGTGGTAATTAAAAGGTAGGGTGTAATATGGGTCGTTGATCTCAGAGATCAACGACCACGATTTAAAAGGGGTCTTGGGTCGGGTGGTTAAACGGGTTGCGACCGGGTTGTGGGGTTGGGTTAATTGGTTTGGGCTGGGGGTTATCTGGGCTAGGGTGTTATATTTGGTCCATCAATTGGTCCGAAAATGGATAGGTTTTTTTAGGCTAGTTTTTAAATACCCAATATTTAATAATTTTTTTTTATAAAAGTAATTAATAAGTAAAAAAAATATCATCTGTGCACTTAAAATTATTAAAATAATTACTTAACACTATAAAAATATAAAAGGTCATTTTCTGCATAAATAATGTAATTATACATTAATATGGGCTATTATTACAAAAATGTGCAATTGGTCCTAAAATACAAATGTAATTATAAAAAAAAATACACTGAAAAATATTTAAAACATCATGTTAGTGTAAATGATAAGTTTATATAATTAAATCATCATAAGAATAATTTTAAGGATAATTACTAGATATTTATATAATAAACAATGCTGAAATAAATTGATTTAAAGCCTTTAAAAATTATAGAAAATTATGAAAATTACTTGTATATGCTTATAAAATAAATGATGATGCATATATACTATTTTGAATATATATATATATATATATATATATATATATATATATGAGGAAAAATTGGGTATCAACAATTGCCCCTTTTTACCCAGGAATGATGAAAGAGTTGTCGAGTACAGAAATGATGACCGATTTTGACGAATGGGGTGATTTAGAAAAATATAGGCCGAAATATGGTTTCTGAGTTACCTACATATTCCTGGTTTTACGGTAATCAGGTCGTGTGTAGTTCTGGATCCAACGATAGAATAAACCGATGGAGGAGTTGTAGGAATGGACAGGTCTTTCTAGATAAAACGATATTGGAATTGTGAATGGATGTGTTTTGGAATGGTTATGGATTGAACGACTGTCAAGTGGAAGTGGGTAACGGACGATGGTTGGCTATATTTGAGGTAGCTACAGGTTGTGAATATTGAATGGAAACAGGAGCGAAGATTGCTCCTGTTGGGAGAACGGTTACCTCTTGGATTACCTGCAAAACTTAAACACAATACATGTAGGTGTATATTGCGATAATTTAAACATGATACAAATTCCCTTGGGACCATGAAATATGTCTTTGGACGAGGAGAATGATGTCCTTAGACCATGATGTCTTGGGCCATGAATCGCATGATAAAAGATTCACAGACCATGAAATGATGTTTCCCGGGCCATGAAAATGGTGCCCCTGAACTATGACGCCTTTGGATAATGATGTGAAATATTTAGAGATCCTCAGGCCATGGCATGATGTCTTCCGGCTATGAGGATGATGCCTTCCGGCTATGAGGATGATGCCTTCGGACTATGACGCCTTTAGACAAAATGGCGATATTTCAGCCCATGAGTTGCAAATATATGATGCATGGTTATGAGAAGCGAAACAAGACAGAGCTTAGTATTGTGTAAGATCGGGGGTAGAGCTTAGCCCTGAGAAAAGTAGAAAATGGTGCTAGATTTCAAGTAGCATATCATTTGGGGTTATGCAAGGAGAGACAATGCTTAGCCTCATGCAATTGCGGAGGCAGGGCTTAGCCTCATGCAAGGATGGATACAATGCTTAGTCTCATGCAGGGGAAGACAGTGCTTAGCTTTATGCAATTAAGGAGGAAGGGCTTAGCCTCATGCAAGATGGAGACAATGCTTAGTCTCACGCAGGGGAAGGCAGTGCTTAGCCTTATGCAATTAAGGAGGCAAAGCTTATCCTCATGCAAGAATGGAGACAATGCTTAGTCTTATGCAGGGGAAGACAGTTTTTAGCCTTATGCAATTAATGAGGCAGGGCTTGGCCTCATGCAAAATGGAGACAATGCTTAGTCTCATGCAGGGGAAGGCAATGCTTGGCCTTATGCAATTAAGTATGCAGGGCTTAGCCTCATGCAAAATGGAGACAATGCTTAGTCTCATGCAGGGGAAGACAGTGCTTGGCCTTATGCAATTAAGGAGGCAGGGCTTAGCCTCATGCAAAATGGAGACAATGCTTAGTCTCATGCAGGGGAAGGCAGTGCTTAGCCTTACGCAATTAAGGAGGCAGGGCTTAGCCTCATGCAAGAATGGAGAAAATTCTTAGTCTCATGCAATGAGCAGATAATAAATGATAGAAGAATATTTCTTAGCTGGAGATATGTTTGCGCTTGGCAGCTTTGTCGTTGTGAAGATAGTGATTCTGAGGTGTGCGTGAATTTGCGAATATTTCCCGTTCCTGCAACCAAAGGAAAATCGTGAGTTTTACGGGGAAGGTTGGTTCATGTCTCCGCCTGCTTGATTTTCTTTGATATGTATCAAAATCCTGCTGGAGTTACCAAGGGTAGCATCTAGTTATTTCATAAAAATAAACTTTTCAAAAAATATGCGTGCGTATGATGAATGTAGTTATTTTAAACACAGTACTATGCAATATCAAATAAATTAGATGAAGCGATGGCTGTGACACTTTTAGAGACATTGCGAATTCCTTGCATTAGAATTTTGAGGGTCCTCTTCAAAATTCTTCCCCAGTTTACTTAGGCGATTCTCTGGCCGTTCTACATATGATGACGTCGGCTCGACTTGCTCCGAAATTTTGAGGGTCCTGCTTAAAATTTTGCCCCAGTTTCTGGTTGTGGGGAAAATGAAAATTTTTATTGAATTGTGACCGAACCCACAGGGCTGCCTACTTATCCCCTCTTAAACGGGAATCAGGTCAAGCGTAGTTCAATTACATCAGATGAAGAAATGCAAACATTCTAAATATCTTTTGACTGCGTCTGAGTTGATAGGTTTTGGCCGAATTTCTCCGTCCATTTCTACAAGTATGAGCGCTCCTCCTATTAGTACTCTGTGAACCATGTAGGGCCCTTGCCAATTAGGTGAAAATTTTCCTTTGGGTTCATCCTGATGCGGGAAGATCCGCTTCAGCACCAGTTGTCCTGGTGCGAACTGTCTAGGTCTGACCCTTTTATTGAAAGCTATGGACATTCTGTTCTGATAAAGTTGACCATGACACACTGCATTCATTCTTTTCCCATAAATAAGAGCTAATTTCTCGTAACGACTTCTTATCCATTCTACATCACTGAGTTCAGCTTCTTGTATAATTCTTAAGGAAGGAATTTCGACCTCGGTGGGAATGACAGCTTCAGTACCGTAGACTAGAAAATAAGGAGTTTCCCGGTCGATGTGCGGACTGTGGTACGATATCCCAATAAGGAAAATTGTAATTTCTCGTGCCACTGCTTGTGATTTTCTACCATCTTTCTCAATATTTTCTTGATATTCGTGTAGGCAGCCTCCACTGCTCCATTCATTTGAGGCCAGTATGCTGTGAAATTCTTATGCTTGATTTTGAAGGTCTCACACATAGCTTTCATTAAGTCACTGTTGAGGTTGGCGGTGTTGTCGGTGATGATGGATTCCGGCACCCCAAATCGGCAAACAATACGATCTTTGACAAAATCTGCGATGACTTTCTTAGTTACAGCTTTGTAAGATGCAACTTCAACCCATTTTGTGAAGTAGTCTATGGACACTAAAATGAACCTGTGCCATTTTGAAGCGGCAGGCTCGATTGGTCCAATGACATCCATTCCCCAAACGGTAAAAGTCTAAGGTGCACTCGTTGCATGGAGTTCATTTGGCGGTACCCGTATCAAATCTGCGTGTATTTGGAACTGATGACATTTTTGGACATACCTAATGTAGTATGTTTCCATAGTCATCCAAAAATATCCTGCTCTCAGTGTCTTCTTGGCTAAAACAAAACCGTTGTGGTCCGCAAGTTTCAGCGTGTATATCTTCGAGCAATTTGGAAGCTTCCTTGGCGTCAACACACCGTAATAACCCTAAGTCTGGAGTCCTTCTATTCAGAGTTCCTCCACTTTGGAATAAATGGTTGGATAATCATCGGAGCGTGCGTTTCTGGGTATGATTTGCATGCTCCGGGTATTCCCCTTTTGCCAAGTATTCCTTGATATCATGGAACCACAGATTCCCATATGTTTCTTCTTCAACATAAGCGCAGTAAGATGGCTGGTTGTGAGTCCTTACTGGAATAGGGTCTATGAAATTCTTATCCGGGTGTTGTATCATGGAGGACAAAGTGGCCAGTGCGTCTGCGAACTCATTCTGGATTCTCGGGACATGTTTGAATTCTATCTTCGTGAACCTCTTCATCAACTCTTGCACATGATATAAATATGGTAATATTTTGGTATTATTTTTAGCCCACTCTCCTAGAACCTAATGTACCAAAAGTTCTGAATCACCAATTACCAACAATTCCTGGATATTCATATCAATGGCCAAATTAAGCCCCAAGATGCAAGCCTCATATTCTGCCTTATTGTTGGTGCACGAAAATCTGAGCTTCACGGATGCCGGATAATGTTGACCTGCCTCTGACACCAAAACGGCTCTATTACCCACTCCTCTGAAATTTGCAGCCCCGTCGAGGCACATTCTCCAACCGGCGTAAATTTCGGTGATATCTTCTCCTACAAATGATACATTTTTGGTGGTTCGTATTTCTCCTCCTACAGGATTTTCTGCAAGATGATCCGCTAATGCTTGTCCCTTAACCTCCTTCTGAGTCACACAGACGACGTCGAATTCACTCAATAATATCTTCCATTTTGCCAACTTCGCTGTAGGCATGAGTTTCTGGAAGATGTACTTTAGAGGATCCATCCTTGATATGAGATATGTAGTATAGGCACAGAAGTAGTGCCTCAGTTTCTGAGCTATCTAGGTCAAAGCACAACAGGTGCGTTCCAGCAAAGAATACCGTGCTTCGTAAGGTGTGAACTTCCTACTCAGATAATATATGTCCTGTTCTTTCCTCCCCGTCTCGTCGTATTGTCCCAAGACACAACCGAAATCTTAGATGGACAAATAGAGTAACAGTGGTCTACCAAGTTCCGGTGGGACCAGGACTAGCGGTGTGGATGAATATTCCTTGATTTTGTCAAAAGCTTTCTAGCAGTCTTCAGTCCAACTTGTTGCGGCATCTTTCTTTAACATTTTGAAAATTGGCTCGCAGATCACGGTTGATTGTGCTATGAAGTGGCTGATGTAATTGAGATGTCCCAAGAAGATCATTACATCTTTCTTGTTCTTTGGAGATGGCAAATCCTGGATAGCCTTGACCTTTGACGGGTCTAGCTCAATTTATCAGCGGCTGATGATGAATCCTAACGATTTTCTAGTAGGAACCCCAAAGGCACATTTTGCGGGATTCAGTTTCAAATTGTACCTCCGAAGCCAATCAAAAAATTTCCTCAAGTCTTCTTTGTGATCTGTGCCTTCTTGGATTTGATAGTGATGTTATCCACATATACCTCTATCTCCTTGTGTATTATGTCATGGAAAATAGTTGTCATAGCTCTCATATAAGTGGTCCCAGCATTCTTCAGACCAAACGACATCATTTTATAGCAGCACACCCCCATGGCGTAATAAAAGATGTTTTCTCGTTATCTTCTTCATCCATCAAGATCAGTGATATCCTGCGAATCAATCCACAAAGGATTGGAGTTGATGCTTGGTGAAATTGTCGATCAGTATGTGTATGTTGGGTAACGGGAAATAATCTTTGGGACTTTCTCTGTTTAGATCCCAATAATCGACGCATACTCTGACTTTCCCATCGTTCTTCGGAATTGGCACAATGTTAGCCAACCAGGTTGGATATTCAACCACTCTGAGAACCTTAGCTTTGATTTACTTGGTGACTTCTTCTTTAATTTTCAAACTCATATCTGGCTTGAATTTTCTGAGCTTCTGCTTTACTGGCGGACATATTGGGTTGGTACGTAGTTTATGAGCCACTATAGATGTGCTCAAACCAGTCATATCATCATAAGACCATGCGAAAATGCCTTCATATTCCTTCAAGAAACGGGTGTATTCCTCTTTCTCTGATGATGACAGGTGAATGCTTATGCGAGTTTCTTTGACTGTTTCGGAATTTCCCAAGTTGACTATCTCAGTTTCGTCCAGGTTGGACTTAGGCTTGTTCTCAAAATAATCAACTTCTCTGAAAATTTCCTCAGGTATTATATCCTCTTCTTCTATTTCCTCTGAGTCACTATCCTTATGCTGCGTTGTCTCATTACATGTCACAGTTGTTGGTTCATCAAGATAAAAAATAGTAATGCTACAGAGAGAAAAATGTAGAGGATAGTAATAAATAATAAAATATCAAACCACTGATAAGTATCAAGATGTAAAAAAAAAAGCAATTTTAATGATTCAAACAAATGTTTCAAAACAAAATACTGAAACTGTTTTAAAAATGCTCATAAGAATTGTTTTCAAAATAAATGACACTAGCAGCTAGGCTACCCCGGGACTCGGTGGGCCCTTGATGGTGTGGCGGTCCAGTTCTTGAGAAAAACTCCCTTCTCCACTGTCTAGATGACGAGGCCTTCCTCCTCCTCCTCCTCAACTATTACACTGTAGTCCATGTCTTCATCTTCCAAGAATAGATTCCTTAAACCAGCTAGCGTTTCATCTTCTTTAGATCCCCACATCATATCGACCTGATAGAAGGATTGGCTCAAATGTGGTATCGGCTGCTCGAGAGGGTAATAAGGACCACACCATGGTGGCGACCAATTCTGATAGTCGTGCCAAGTGTATTGATATCCCAGTCCAAAGGTCGTGCTGAGACATTTTAACTGTATTGGTTTGGTGATCCCTTGGGGATTTTTGCCGAGACCCCTGTCGGGTTCATACCCTGTCCATGCCAATATGCTTTTTATTTTGATACTCCACCATTTGTCCTTATCAATCGCGTTAACACGCTCAATGCGATGGTAAGTCTCTCCCCTAGCTTCCTTCTGTTCTCAACAATTGGAACAGTCTGGTTGGTGTAAATAGGGTTACTCATGTCTCCATGATGATCACCCCCTGATGATTCCATTCAAACTTCATAACCTGATGCAGAGTAGATGCTACAACCCCAACGGCGTATATCCAAGGGCGTCCTAATAAGAGATTGTATGAGGTGGATATGTCGAGCACTTGGAATTCAACATCAAACTAAGTTGGGCCCATTTGTAAACAGAGGTTGGTTTCTCCGATCGTGGCCCTTTGAGACCCATGAAACGCTTTTATGTTCACAATTACTGCTCGTATCTCATGCAAACCTTTACCCAACCTCTTCAAAGCAGTCAACGGGAAGATGTTGAGACTTGAACCCCATCTATAAAGACCCTGGAAGTGAATCGCGCTGTACTGTGATATGCAGCGTCCTGTTATGGCTCAAACCTTCCAGCGGCAATTCATCTTCATGTAAAGTGATCTTATGGCTTTCCAATGCTTGTCCTACCATGTTAGCCCTCTCCCTACTGGTAATGTTGTTGGGTACATAAGCCTCATTCAATACTTTCATCAATACATTCCTATGTGCTTCAGAATTCTGCAGTAGTGATATAATGGATATCTGAGCAGGGGTTTTATTCAGATGGTCAACCACAGAGTACTCTCTTGCTTTCACCTTTATCCAAAAATCATCCGGGCCGGTTTCAATGATAGGCTGTTTGGAAGCAGCTTCTTTACTTGTTCCCACAAAATGCTCAGGCGTGTAAACCCCACCAATTCTGGTCATACCCTGCTGCACCAGTTTCTTCGATTTTCCCTTTTCCTTTCCTTCTCCCTTCTGCCGTATAGTCCCATGGTACAATTTTGGAATTAAAGGATGGTGTGGGTGCTATCATTACGGTGAATGGTGTGGTCACTTCTACTTTGAACGGAGCAGGCGCAGCTGAAGGTGTTGTTACTTCAACCTCGAATGGAATTGATGCAACTACCTCAACCTCAATCGGTGAATGTATCTTTACAAAACATGTGTGAGAGTGACCAGAGGCATTTTGGGATCATCCCCTTCTCGAATGACCCCAATTGACCCTTCCGGGTCCCATCTTCATCAGTTTCTATCACATTTACCCTCTCTCCCCTGTGATCCAGAAAGGGATTGTTGTGGACATTAGGTGCAGTATCCTTTGCCTGTATAACCTTGGTGTCAGTCAATGTCTGGATTTTGTCTTTCAAAGTGCGACATTCATCAATAGTGTGACACTTCATGCCCAAATGATAGGCACATGTCTTATTTGGATTGACCCATTGAGAAGCATTGTCCATAGCGACAGCGGGAATGAGAGTGACATAACCGGTATCTTTCAATCTCTCATACAACTGGTCAATGGGTTCGACAATAGGAGTGTATTGTTTGGGCGGTCTACATCCAAAATTGGGCATGTGTTTTTGGTAATTTTGGTGGGCTGGTGGTGAGTGGTAATATGTTGGCTGGGTGTTATAAGTATGGTAAGCGATGGCGGGTTTTTGATATTTGGGAGGTGAAGACTGATATGTGGGTGGAGATGTTTGTTATGTGAGAGGAGACTTCGGACCTAGGGCTACCATCACATCCCCTACTTCCTTCTTTTTGGATATGCCCCCTGACTGCAAGTAGCTTGTAATGCCTCGAAATTTGTTACCATCCCGCTTTTGATTCCCTCTTCTATTCTTTCTCCCAGTTTGATGATGTCAGAGAATTTATGATTTTCAATAACCATCAACCTCTCATAATATTGCAAATCCTGGGCTCAGACAAAGAAATTGTTCACTTGTTCTTCTTCCAATGCCGGCCTTACCTTTGCAGATTTTGATCTCCATGAGTAGCATACTCGTGGAAAGTCTTTATTGGCTTCTTCTTAAGATTCTGAATATAGAAGACATCTGGTGCATTCTCTGTATTGAATCTAAATCTATCCATGAAATCTGACACCATGCTTACCCAGTTAATCCACTTCTTTGGAAATTGACTGATGTACCAGGATAGGGCATCTCTAGTGAGGCTCCTCGTGAATAGCTTCATGCGGATTCTTTCATATTTACCAACCCCTATGAGCTTGTAGGAATACGTCCTCAGATGTACCTTTGGATCACCTTTCTCGTCGAACATTTCGAATTTAGGAGGTTTGTAACCCTCTAGCAGTTCTACGTCCGGTTGAATACTCAAATCCTCATAGTTCAAACCTTCGATGCCTTTATCACCTTCAACACCTTGGACTCGAAAGTAAGCTTCTTAAGTTCTTCCGCCATGTTCTTGATGAGCAGGTCCTTCTCGGCGGATTCTGGTGTATACAGGGTTTGTTGTTGTCACGACCCAAATTGATGGGCCGCGACAGGCACCTGGTACCTTACTCAGCCGGGTACCAACGTAATGTATATTTCTTATTACATCATCATAGATAAGTGGGTCAGAAGGCGCATCATGATACAACCAGAGTAAACATGAGTGAATACCCGACATAGAACGACCCAACCTAATATACAAACTTATACCTATGACATATGGGCCTATAAGTCCAATGTGATCCATTATATACTTTAAATATAGGCCGACAAGGCCATACAAATATCCGTACACATGACATCTATCTACAAGCCTCTAAGAATACATACTTATCATAAAGGTCGGGACAGACCCCACCGTACCAATCAATACATGTACTAATCATACTGATCAAATAAGCAACTCCGGAGCAATAAAGCGCACCAACATCTTTTGCTGAGCTGATAGCCTACTTGGAGGACTCTTGACCTGTCTATCAGGACCCGCGGGCATGAAACACTGCGTCCCCAGGAAAAATTAAGGGACGTCAGTACAAATAATGTACCAAGTATGTATGAAATGAAAATCAGTAAATAATAGACATGAGAGAAACATGAAGTAAAAGACTCGACATGTAAGTCTGAATAACTTTGTGAATAATGAAATACTCATAGTGTCATGCATATACATATGAATGTCATGTCGTGCATAGGTACATGTGTTCGTAACATCATCAAGCCTCTGAGGGCATCCCGTCATATCATCTTGGCCACTGTGGGAAAATCATCAACGTATACCAGCTGATCAGGTGGTGGTGCGTACATAATGCCGTAACTTTTTCCCATATACCATATACATACATACATATATATATATATATATATATATATATATATATA
>ML426461.1:0-11151 GCA_005239525.1 Nicotiana knightiana | reverse complement strand
CACTTCATCTCGAAGAGTTGTCTTCGCATTTTCTCCTGTCTTTGGCTAGTATCTCCGCAGAAAACTTCATGTAGGATTCTGATGTTGAAGGCAAAATCCTGGGATGTAAGAAAAGTATTTTTATCTTGAATCCCAAGTGAATTCCACCAATCCCTAAGGATTCCTGAGAACCGTGAAGTTAGTTCTGACAGGATGATATACTTTTCTCGTTCCACCAAATTTTTGGTCACCATCCAAGTATAGAAGTCTTGGATTCTTTGAGGCCATTTTGAAACTTTGACGTCGTCTAAGGTGAAAGTGTGGAAGCCAGTTCCAACTGGTTTTGACGCCATGGGTTCCTTTCTTCTTTCTAGTATCGGTTCATCTGTCATGCCTTCTCGTTCCTCCTCTACTTCAGATATTTCTGGATCTCTTGGTTGACTCACAAATATCGGGGGATCATCTTCTTCGGAAGAGTTTTCTGTGGATTCATTCCTTGATTGAGAGCTTTCTTCCATTGTTTCATTGTCAGAGGAATTTAGAGATTCTGACCATGTAGTATCTCCTTCTGACATGTTTCTTGGCTGGGAGACATAGAAGTCCGGAATCTTCTGATCAGAAATCATTAGATTTTCAGGGTTGGACCCCTTTGAACTTTCTCCTTGGTCTCGCCTTTTCTTTGTTTGTTTTTTGGCTGCAAGAGCATCTTTCCTTTCCCAAACCAATTTTGCAATATCGAATTCAGTTTCTTCTTTTAAGGGTTGGGTGAAAGAGATAGGATGGTGTNGTAGCAAGAATAGGATGCTGGTCAAGTTTTGAGGCAGCAACATATTCTTTGACTCCTTTTGGTTTGTGTTGGACTAAAGAACGGATTTGGGTCCATGGTGCAAATGATTTTTTGGCAAAATCTGAGTAAGAGTTTATTAGGGGCAGTTCAGTGGAAGATACTTTTTGTTCATCGGGTAGGATATCAACTTCATAGAGATAATCATATTTTTTGGAAAAGGTTTTATATAGAGTAGGAGACATATTCATCTTTGCTAGGGAAGAGGATGAAGGAAACGACTCAGACATATTTAGCAAACTGTTCCTCCCTCCGAAAGGATGGGTTGGCTCTGATACCACAGTAGGATGAACAGAGCAAGAGACTCCAAGCAAGCAAACTATATCATAGATACGAAAGTTTTCCTACAAAAGGGCTGGCTATTGCCAAGCTGCATCACCAAAGATCGGGTAAGGGCTCAAACTACCTTGAAGAAAGGTGTTAGGCACTCCTCGAGGTCCATAACGGTGGGTTCTGGACGAACTCGGATTATATGAAATAGTCTAAGAGAAAAGAAACACTTGGAAAAATAAAAGAATTACTTTAAACAGAAATGGGGGGGGGGGGCCCTAAATTTTTTAGCC
Source organism: Nicotiana knightiana (assembly GCA_005239525.1). Classification (NCBI taxonomy): domain Eukaryota; kingdom Viridiplantae; phylum Streptophyta; class Magnoliopsida; order Solanales; family Solanaceae; genus Nicotiana; species Nicotiana knightiana. The sequence continues at coordinate 9,765 of ML426461.1, read as the reverse complement.
TAAAGGATCACCCCGTGCTACATAAATAATACTTCGTAACTTCCTCAAGAGGGGGTGTTACTCATATGACTTAGCGGGGACAAACTATCATCTCCTGCTACTATCTTACTATTTTTAAGTTGTTTACCTAAAGCGATCTAGTCAATTCTGATCCGTACCCTATGCGTGCACTACCCGTCCTAGGCCTATGGTCCAGGAAGCATTTGGACCTCTATTTCAGGGTGGTTCTAGACCTTAACTTAGGCTGATCAAAAAGGAAAATACACATACAAAAAACAGTTTAGGACTTTCAAATAAAAGCAAGTATGGGCTCAAGTTAGCCTCCGTATTTAGACATCAAATGCACGCCAAACTGGTTAACATTTTGACAGATTTTAATTAATTAAATAGTAGAATTCTATAGGCAAGATCTCTATGTGATACTAAACGAATGAGCAGACAGTCATGCGCAAAGCCAGTTTCTTAGTGCGATTGCCAAAACCTACATAAGTTTGCCTATTGTTTTTAGCATAATGAGATTAAGCTTACTAGCATGATATCTAGGCGTTTTATGTGATAATAAATAGTGGCAATCACTGAAACATATCCAAAATTAGTTGTTTTAATCCTATATACATGCTTTCTAGTGAGGGTAACAACACAGTGTAAAGAAAAGCTCTTGAGCCAACGGGCAAAATGATGATTAAACTAATTCAAACCTATAGGCATGCTTTCTACGATTAATCCAATTTTAGACCCTATATACATGAATTCTATAAATCGTGAACGGAACAGTATAAAACAGAATTTTGCACATATATTGAATCATACCATTTCCTATAGGCATGGTCTCTAACAAGAAAAAATAGAACATCATTGAACCTATGAGCATGGCTGGTAGCATGTGATGATTGAAAATAATAAGGTACCTATATGCATGATTTCTAACATACAACATTTAACAACATAGTATCGAACCTGTAGGCAGGATTTCTACCCGACTTTATTGCAAAATGTAAAATAAGAACTCCTTCCCAATTTCACTAACACCCCAAAATTGTTATTACAAATAATTATTATAGACCAGAATAGAATGTAGTAAATTACAGAATAGATATAACTATAGGGAGCCTACAACAGGCCCAAATACACCTGGACAGGACAGGCCTTCAATTCACAACAGCTCCAAAATTCATGTTCAAAGACACAAAAATAACTAGTTGTTGAGTGATTAACCCAATGAGAATATATCAAGGCTGAGCATATAGAACCCAAGACCCTAGTGTGTCAGAGTTCCCAAGGTCTTCAAAAACCCAGGGCAGTGCTCACACTAGGGAGGTTGATAAGAAACTATTCAGGTAAAGACTAGGGACCAGGTCCTAGTGTGTCAGAGTTCACAAGGGTATCACATGAACCCTGAGTAGTGCATACACTAGGGAGGTTAAAGGATGGAACCTAAGTAACATTGGCTTTCAGTCGACTAAGAATAAGAATTCAAAAGGACCAGGGGAGTAGAATGGGATTAGGGGATCCACTGAAGGACAAAATCACATATACAAAAAAACAAACAACAGACATGCTTGAACTTAGGCAGACTTAGTCAATTTTCAGAAAATAAACTCAATCGCATGCTGACAAGGCAAGTCATAAGATAGATTTATAGTGATAAAAGAGGATCCAGATTAGGCTAAGTGCAGAAACTAGTGTCATAGGAAGAAACCAAGTAGCAATAGATCATTATAGGCTAAAAACTAATTAGGAAAGTTATTAGAGGTGTAAAACTATGATGAAAACAAGATCAAATAGGTCACATTATAGTAGATTCAACAAACAGACTTGTAATTCTATTAATGCTACATCTATACATAGTTAACTATTCTATAGCAGGAGATATGAGAACATGTTCAAATAACAAACTTAAACTTCAAGAGATTATTATTAGTGACATATGGGTTAAGCAGGATCGAATTAACAGACTCAAAGTAGATTTAAGCATGTCTCAAACTACAAAATATAATATCATAACACAGTCTAATTGAAGTAACACATTAACAGAAATCAGAATGAAACGACAAAGGTATGATAATTCACCAGTTAAGATGAAGCAAGGAATAAGGAAATCTAACGATATTGTGAATATCACCAAACAAAGCAGAAATTTAACAATTTCTAGCCTTGTCTTTCAGTCGGACAGAAATCACAATACATAACAAGTTTTTATTCTAGAATGAAAAGCAAAAATCCTTAGTTTTTGTAGTGTTCTTAAGGAATTTCGAACTTCCTACTTCTTCTTTTTTCAAAGGGGAGTGAGGAGGGGTTTAAATAGTGTAATAACTAAACATATAAACATGGAAATCATTAATTCAAACACTAAAAAGGCAAGCACTTAAAACAGTTAGGTAGAAAAATTTGAAACCCTAGTTTTAGGTAAAAAATACACAAAATCGGCAGAAAATAAAGGCAAAGAATCCAATATTGCATAAAAGGAACATAGACAAGAAATTATTCAAAATAGAACACAGAATCGAACCAGATTTGATTAGATTAAAAAAGATCTGAAACCCTAATTTAGGGCAAGTAGAAGAAATCGACAGAAATAGGCAGATTCTCACATAATAAAGCTAATATAGACAAGATAATACTTCAAATTAAATCTTGAACCAATTTTGGTTCGAATCAAAAGAGAATCTGTAAACCCTAACCTTAGGGTTAAGTACGAATCAGCAAGGTACGAACAAATCAGGCTCACAAGGCACAAAATAATGTGTGTGGACTTAGTGTCGTTCAGATTCAAGAGATGAAGATCGATTAGGACAGAATCAAAGTGGGGTAATTGCCATGTTTAGGAAATTACTAAGTAATACCATAAAGAATCAACAAATAAAGGAAATATGTCGAAATGGTAAGTAAATGGGAAGAAAATCTCATTAGGAACGAGATTGGGGGAGGATTTTGGAGAGGCAGCGGGCTAGGGTTCTTCGGAGGAGGGGAGTAGAGAGGCAGCGGATTAGGGGAAATGGGGTTAGGGTTTGGGAGATGGGGATATAAGGAAAGTGGGAGGATGTTTATGAGTCGTTGATCATTTTTGATCAACGGCTGGGATTTGAGCGGGGGTGGGTCGGGTTTAATTGAATGGGTAAGGTTATTTGGCTAAGGGTATTGGTCTTGGGTTAATTGGGTGATTTAGGTCCGAAATTAATTGTAGAATTAGGGCCAGATTTAAATACCCAATTTTAATAAATAAATAATATATAAAGATACTAGACAAATAAAAAAATATTATTTGTGCATACAAAATATTAAAAACAATTATTTAACATTATAAAAATACAAAAGGTTATTTTTTGCATAAATAATGTAATTATAAGTACATATGGGCTATTATTGTAAAATGTGCAATTTAGCCTTAAAAATGCAAATGTAATTATAACAAATGTACCTAAAATATTTAAAACCTAATATGGGTGTAAATGATAAGTTTAGATGATAAAATCATCATAAAAATAATTTTTAAGGTAATTAATAGATATTTATATAATAAAATACAGAAATAAATTGATTTAAAGCCTTTAAAAATTATGAATATGAAAAATACTTGTATATGCTTGTAAATCAACTGATGATGCATATGCACTATTTTGAAAGTGTATGTGTGTGTGTGTGTGTGTGTGTGTGTGTATATATATATTAAATATGAGAGAAAAATTGGGTATCAACAGCTCCCCTTCTTTACCCGGGAAGGATGAAAGAGTTCTCGAATAAAGAAATGATGACTAATTTTGACAGAATGTGGTGTTGAAAAATATAGACCACGCCCTGGTCTCTGAGCTGCCTACATATCCCTGATTTTACAGGAATCAAGCCATGTGTAGTTCTGGATCCAACGGTGGACTAAACCGATGGAGTTGTTATAAGAACAGACAAAATATTCTGGATAGGACCAATAAGGATTGGGAATGGATGTACCTAAGAATGGTTACGGATATTTGAACAATTATCAGATGGGAATGGTAAATGGATGGTGCTCGGTTACGTTTGAAATAATTGAAGGGTATGAATGTTGAATGGAAACTAGAGCGAAGATTGCTCCAGTTAGGAGAAAGGTTACTTCCTAGATCACCTGCAAATTCAAAATACGATGCGCGCATATATATTATCGCATAAATTTAAACATGATGCAAATTCCTTCTGGACCATGGAGATTGTCTTTGGACGGTGAGGATGATTTCCTTAGACCATGACGTCCCGTGCCATGAATTGTGAGATAGGGGACTCGTATACGATGAAATGATGTTCTTGGGCCATGAGGATGATGCCTCTGAACCATGATGCCTTTTAATAATGATGTGCAGTATTAAGAGATCCTCAGGCCATGGCATGGTGTCTCCCGGCTATGAGGATGATGTCTTCGGACTATGACGCCTTCGGAGAAATTGGCTATGTATCAGCCCATGAGATGCAGAGACAAGACAGATCTTAGTCTTGTGTAAGATCGGAGGCAGAGCTTAGCCCCGAGAGAAGAGAATAATGCAAGGTTTTGGAATAATAACATTTGTGGTTATGCAAGGAGAGACAAATGCTTAGTCTCGTGCAAGATTGGAGACAATGCTTAGTCTCATGCAGGGAAGGCAGAGCTTAGCCTTATGCAGTTTAGGAGGCAGGGCTTAGCCTCATGCAAGGTTGAGACAATGCTTAGTCTCATGCAGGGAAGGCAGAGCTTAGCCTTATGCAGTTTAGGAGGCAGGGCTTAGCCTCATGCAAGGTTGAGACAATGCTTAGTATCATGCAATGGGAAGGCAGAGCTTAGTGTTATGCAATTAAGGAGGCAGGGCTTAGTCTCATGAAAAGATTTGAGACAATGCTTAGTCTCATGCAATGGGAAGGTATAGCTTAGCCTTATGAAATTAAGAAGGCAGGGCTTAGCCTTATGCAAGATGGAGACAGTGCTTAGTCTCATGCAATGGGAAGGCAGAGCTTAGCCTTATCCAATTAAGGAGGCAGGGCTTAGCCTTATGCAAGATGGAGACAGTGCTTAGTCTCATGCAATGGAAAGGCAGTGCTTAACCTTATGCAATTAAAGAGGCATGACTTAGCCTCATGCAAAGATTTGATACAATGCTTAGTCTCATAAAATGAATAGATAATAAGTGATAGTGGAGTATTTCTTAGTTGGAGATGAGTGATTCTAAGGTGTGCACGTACTGACGGCTATCTCTTGTTCCTGCATTCAAAGAAAAGTCGTGAGTTTTGCGGGTGAGGTTGGTTCGTGCCTTTGTCTGCTTGCTTTGCTCTGCTCCATATCGAAATTCTGTTCGAGTTACCATGGGTAGCATCTGTCCAAAAAATAAAGTTTTCGAAAAATATGCATGCATAGTTATTCAAAACATAGTAATATGCAATTTTTTTTTAAAAATCAATTAGATGAACCGGTAATTGTGACACTATCAAAGACATTGCGACCTTCTAGCCATAGAATTTTGAGGGTCCTCCTCAAAATTCTACCCCAGTTATCTATACTAATTTCTGGTTGTTCTGCACGCGGTGCCGTTGGCTGAACTTGCTTCAGAATTTTGAGGGTCCTCCTCAAAATTCTGCCCCGGCTTCTAATTATGCGGGGGAAATGAAATTTTATTGTATTGTGACCGAAGCCACAGGGCTGCCTACGTATCCCCTCTTAAACGGGAATCAGGTCGGGTGTAGTTAAATTACATCATATGAAGAAAATGTAAACGGTTTAAACATAATATCTTTTGACTGCATATGAGTTGATAGGCTTTGGCCAAATTTCTCCTTCCATTTATGCGAGTATAAATGCTCCTCCCGTTAGTACCCTGTGAACCATGTAGGGTTCTTGCCAGTTGGTTGAGAATTTTCCTTTGGCTTTATCCTGATGTGGAAAGATTCATTTCAGCCCCAGCTACCCCGGTGTGAACTGTCTAGGTTTGACCCTTTGGTTGAAAGCTCTAGACATTCTGTTATGATAAAGCTAACCATGACACACTGCATTCATTCTTTTCCCGTCAATGAGATCCAATTGCTCCTAGAGGCTCTTTATCCATTCTGCATCACTGAGTTCAGCTTCTAGTATAATTCTCAAGGAATGAATTTCTACCTCGGCGGGAATAACAACTTCAGTACCGTAGACCAATAAGTAAGGAGTTGCCCCAGTTGACTTGCGGGTGGTGGTACGGTATCCCAATAAGGTAAATGGTAACTTCTCGTGCCACTTCTTGTGATTTTCTACCATCTTCCTTAGTATCTTCTTAAAATTCTTGTTGGCAGCCTCAACGGCTCCGTTCATTTGAGGTCGATATGCTGTGGAGTTTTTGTGCTTGATTTTGAAGGTCTCGCACATAGATTTCATTAGGTCACTGTTGAGATTGGCGGCATTGTCAGTGATGATGGATTCTGGAACCCCAAATCGGCAAACAATACGCTCCCTAATGAAATCTGCGACGACTTTCTTGGTTACATCTTTGTAAGATGCAACTTCAACCCATTTCGTGAAATAGTCTATGGCTACTAGAATGAACGTGTGCCCGTTTGAAGCGATAGGCTCGATTGGTCCAATGACATCCATTCCCCAGGCAGCAAAAGTCCAAGGTGTTGCATTGAGTTCATTTGGAGGTACCCTTATCATGTCTGCGTGTATCTGGCACTGATGACATTTTTGGACATATCGGATGCAGTCTGTTTCCATAGTCATTCAAAAGTATCTGGATATAAGTATTTTCTTGGCTAGGACGAAACCATTCATATGTGTGCTGCAGGTTCCAGCGTGTATCTCTTCAAGAAGTTTGGAGGCTTCTTCGGTGTCGACACACCGTAATAGACCTAGATATGGAGTTCTTCTATACAGAATTCCTTCGCTCTGGAAGAAATGGTTAGACAATCTCCGAAGTGCGCATTTCTGAGTATGGTTTGCATGCTCTAGGTATTCTCCCTTTGACAAATATTCCTCGATATCGTGGAACCATGGATTTCCATCTGTTTCTTGTTCAACATGAGCACAGTAAGTCCGCTGATATGAATCCTTACCGCAATGGGATCAATGAAATTCTTGTCCGGTGTTGTATCATGGAGGACAAGGTGGCCAGTGCATCTGCGAATTCATTCTGGATTATGGGGACATGTCGGAACTCTATCTTCGTGAATCTCTTCATTATCTCTTGTACTTGATGCAAATATGGTAATATCTTGGTGTTCTTGGTAGCCCATTCTCCTTGTACCTGGTGTACCCGCAGATCTGAATCACCAATCACCAGCAATTCTTGAATATTCATGTCGACAGCCAAATTAAGCCATAATATGCAAGCTTCATACTCCGCCATATTATTGGTGCATGGAAACCTGAGTTTTGCAGACACCGGGTAATGTTGACCGGTTTCCAATACCAAAATGGCTCCGAAACCGACTCCCTTGAAATTTACAACCCCGTCGAAGAACATTCTCCACCCATCGTAAGTTTCAACAACATCCTCTCCTACGAATGACATTTCTTCATCAGGAAAATACGTTTTCAGTGGTTCGTATTCTCCTCCTACGGGATTTTTCGTAAGATGATCTGCTAATGCTTGTCCCTTGACTGCCTTTTGAGTTACATAGAAGATGTCAAATTTACTCAACAATATTTTCCATTTGGCCAGCTTTCCTGTAGGCATAGGCTTCTGGAAGATGTACTTCAAAGGATCTATCCTTGATATGAGATATGTGGTATAAGCACAGAAGTAGTGCCTTAACTCTGGGCTATCCATGTCAGGTCACAACAAGTGCATTCTAACATAGAGTGTCGTGGTTCGTAAGGTGTGAACTTCTTACTCAGATAATATATGGCTTGTTCTGTTCTTCTTGTCTCGTCATGTTGTCCCAAGACACAACCGAAAGCCCTATCTAGTACGGAAAGGTAGAGTAGCAGTGGTCTACCAGGCTCTGACAGGATTAGGACTGGTGGTGTGGACAAGTATTCTTTGATTTTGTCAAAAGCTTTTTGGCAATTTCAGTCCAACTGGTTGGGCCATCCTTCTTCAGCATTTTGAAAATCGGAACACATATTATAGATGAATGTGATATGAAACGGCTGATATAGTTGAGACGTCCCAAGAAACTCATCACGTCCTTTTTATTCTTTGGCGGTGGTAAGTCCTGGATAGCCTTAACCTTTGATGGGTCTAACTCAATTCCTTGGCGGCTGACGATGAACCCTAACAATTTTTCGGCAGGAACTCCAAAGACACATTTTGCGGGATTCAGTTTCAGATTATACCTTCGCAGCCGGTCAAAGAACTTTCTCAATCTGTTATGTGATCTGCAGCCTTCTTGGATTTAATGATGACGTTGTCCACATATACTTCTATCTCCTTATGTATCATGTCATGAGAAATGGTTGTCATGTCCCTCATGTAGGTGGCCCCAACATTCTTTAAACCAAACAACATCATTTTGTAATAGTACACTCCCCATGGCGTGATGAAAGCTGTTTTCTATGCATCTTCTTCATCCATCCAAATTGGATGATAACCCACGAAGCAATCAACAAAGGATTGGAGTTCATGCTTCGTGCAATTGTCGATCAGTATGTGTATATTTGGTAGTGGGAAATCATCTTTGGGACTTTCCATGTTTAAATCCCGAAAGTCAACACACACCCTGACCTTCCTGTCTTTCTTCGTAACTGGCACAATATTGGCCAACCAAGTTGGATATTCAACTACTCTGAGGACCTTAGCTTTGATTTGATTGGTGACTTCTTCCTTGATTTTTAGACTCATGTCTGGCTTGAACTTCCTGAGTTTCTGCTTTACAGGTGGACACATTGGATTGGTAGGTAGCTTATTAGCTACTACGGATGTGATCAATCCGGTCATATCGTCATACGACCATGCGAAAATGTCTTCATACTCTTTTAGGAAATGAGTGTACTCTTCTTTCTCTGATGGTGACAAGTGAATGCTTATGCGAGTCTCTTTGACTGTTGCGGAATCTCCCAAGTTGACTATCTCAGTTTCATCCAGATTGGACTTAGGCTTGTTCTCAAAATTCTCGACCTCTCTGACAATTTCCTCAGGTATCATATCTTCTTCTTCTATTTCTTCCGAGTCACTGTACTTATGTTGCGTTGTCTCATTACATGTCACAGTCGTTGGTTCATCAAGAAAATAAATAGTAATGCTGTAGAGAGAAAGATATATAAGATAGTAATAATAAAACATCAAGCCTTTGATAAATATTAAAATGTCAAACAAAGCAATTTTTAATGACTCAAACACTGTTTTCCAGAACTGAAAATATTTTAAAACAAAATGCTCAAGAAGAATTGTTTTCAAAATAGATGACACTAGTAGCCATTCTACCCCGAGACTCGTCGGGCCCTTGATGGTGTGGCTTTCCAGTTTCTGAGGACGGATCCTTTCTCCACTGTCTGGATGATGAGTCCTTTCTCCTCCTCCTCCTCAACTTGGAGGAGGAGGAGGTGGAGGACCTCTGGATCTGGTATAATATGCTGATGAGGCCAGTATGCACGAACCAATCTTAGGGGGTGGGAATAATCAAAATAAAGTAAAAACAAAAAAGGTAACCAAGTCAGTAGGGAATTTTGAAAGGAAATTTGCAGTATTTAAACATGTATTGCGGAATTATAAATTTATGTCCTAATTTGGGGACCTTGATCACGCTCAACTATGTCTTATAGAAAGACTAAACGGGCGTTGCAAATATAAATCTGGAGTATTACACCCAAAGTTGATCCCACAGAGAATTGTACGTATCAATTGAGTCTATAAAATACTA
>ML426460.1:0-16303 GCA_005239525.1 Nicotiana knightiana | reverse complement strand
ATTTGAATCAATGTAAAGAGGGCCTATTTATGGGATTCACGACGACAGTTCAAAGGCACTAGTTGTCGACCACCAACTGACACTCATTGATGATTTGGGGAACTGTACTGACAGGACGTTTAATTCACTTCCATTGCTTACATCACGGGGATGACGTCATAATAAGTCGAGATCAAAAATCGAAGGCTCAATTCGTTTCTTGTCATTACACTCCAAAAAATGAGGGGACTATTTGTATACGGTTAAAATCGGGCCCACCCAATTTTACTATTTGACTGAGACCGGGAGGTTGCATCGAAGGACGACTTCGTAACGGAACACACTAAAATNATAACAGAAAGGCAAGATATCCTTGACTGGTCAAAGATCATAGTGTAAATCTCGGAATGGATCAAATCAGAAATGGTTAATCAGCCAATCATGAGATTTCCTTCTGTAATTAAAGTTATACCTTAAGTAGAATTCCTCTACTATATAAAGAGGAGTTCTAATCATTTGTAACACACATTGTTCACAGATATCAAAGTAATATAATTCTCTCTCTCATTTACATTCTTATTCATCAGCCTATTATATTTTTAAATCGTTCTTGCACTAATCAGTTCAAGGGTACTCTAACTCGAGGGCTGAGTTCTGTTCAAACACTGGTTTGCTTTACTTTACTGTTGATTACTATTATAATCTTCTTATTTATCAGTTAGTGTTAAGTAAAATCACATATCCTTAAAACCACATCATAAGTTTAACTGTTATCCAAATTTTAGGGTAAACAAAGAGGTTGATTATTAGTTCGATTTACAGCTTGTTTGGATGGTTGTGACCCATTGTATTGTATCGTATTGTTAATTTAAATACGGTGTTTGTTTTGATTGTAACTTAAATTTTATTGTATCGCATCGTTAAATTTGTCGTTACATAACGACGAAATGTGCCACTTATGAAACGGCTGATTTGGTGTGGTTGCGTCGTTACCTTATTTTTTTATCTCAATCTCACCCTTCATTATTATTAAATAATTTATTTTATCATTTACCCTACTTTTTTATATAGTAATTTTACCATGTATCATAATTTTTCTTTATAATACTACAAGTTTTCTTCATATTGATGGTGTGTGATATCGTGAAACGATGGCAAACGACATAGTTTATCCAAATATTATATTTATCAAACAAGACAGTACAATACAATACACTACAATACAATACAGTACGATACGATACATTATGANTGTAAAAATGCCACTTTTTAATGTCCAAGCATTTCTCTTAGTAGCAGTTTTCTCATGCATATTTGCTATTGGTTTAGCCAACTATGACTTCAACTGGGGTCCTAGAACCTGGAACAAAACTGATTGCCCTTATACTCATCCACCAAATGCTACTCAAACTTCCAATAGATTCATTGTTGGAGGTTCAGAAAATTGGCATTATGGTTTCAACTACATGGATTGGTCTCGAAAGACTGCTCCTTTCTTTGTTAATGACACCTTAGGTATATATTTCTTTCAAGTTTCTTCTTTTTGTGCATGTGCTTATCATTTCTTAAAAATAAACTCAAGGCGGAGCACTGAATCGTCTTTGTCAAAAAATTATAATGTATATATAAATTAGTTTTTTTTATGTACATCCATGCATTGTCGAAGGGACACTCCCTACTAGAGGCAAAAGATACTAAAAATGCTTTAATATCGCGAGTTTGACTACAAAATATAACGCTTGTATTTTCAAAAAGATTTTGGTGAAAGTTCTGCTTTTTTCATTGCATAAACTCGTCGGTTATATATATGCAATATGCTTGTAAAATAGATAGCTTCCATGGGCAGATGCATGGAGCATAAAAAAGTCTTACGTTTGAGTTCTATATGTATGTAGTCATAGTAATATCTAAATCACTATCACAAAAGGAATAGTGGGTTCAATAGTATTCTATATTCACTAACTTAAAATTCTGAATCCGCTTTTGTGGTATACAACAGTGTTCAAGTATGATTCACCAAACGCAAATGGTACCGGATTTCCACACAGTGTTTACTTATTACCAAACTACAGGAGCTTTATCAAATGCGATTTCAGGAGGGCTAAAAGGATAGCAGATCCAACTCAAGGTGCAGGTGAAGGATTTGAGTTTGTGTTGAAGAAAATGCAGACTTACTATTTTGCTTGTGGAGAGCACCAAGGCATCCATTGCAAGACTGGGAATATGAAATTTGCTGTGATGCCACTCAAGCATTGGCGTTTCTGAATTATAAGAGAGATAGAGTGGCAGACTACTGTGTTATGGCTTGGAAATAGTTAGAATATGAAAGATGCATACTGATTATACTATTTTAATATTTTTTGTATTTCGATTGAATAAAAGACAAAGAACTTTTAAGCTGACTTTAGTATATTTTTCATTTCAATCTAGAATATGTAATAGGTTTTGGAATTAGTGATATACTCTTTAATGCTTCAAATTATTTCACTGGGTGAAAGGTCAACCTATCATAAGTAGAATGTCAAAAGACTAGGAAGCGTATCCAATATAGAAACTGTGGGTTCAATTAAATCGATAGCTTTCGCTCATAAATATATTTTTGTTCAAAAAATTATTAGAGCAAAGTATAATTTTTATTATGTGCGTGTAGGTGTGAAATCGGGGGTTCCTCAATTTTGGTAGATTAGGAATTCTTCCAAAACTAATTATATTCATGAAGTCATGGATAATATAGCTACTCATATTATTCGTCGGTTAACCCATTTTTTATCCGTATTAAATATGGGTCGGGTCAGATAATTTATCCATTTTTTATTACCCGCTTTCAACCGTCCCATTTCCGACCCGACCCTCTCGTTTGTCACCCCAGTGGAAATCAACTAAAAATTCATAAGTTGGTTACCACACCTACTTTTGGTTTAACCATATATTTTACTATTTTATTCCTAATATTTGTTGTATTCTCCAAAATACTTTTCCCAAAACAAATCATTTTCTCCCCGTTCCATTTTTGTCATTTATCCTTTTCCATTTAAAGATATTTTCAAATTTTATTTTTTATGAATATATCGAAAGCATTTCAACAGCCATTTTAATCGGTGTTTTTTAACCAGGCATATTAGATGTTTACTCTAACTATTTTTTGTATGGGTCGAAATCTACCACGTGAGAATGGCCTCAAAAAGGGAATGGCAAGAAAGTAATTAAATCGTGATTGTGTACTCAAGATACCGTAACAATGAGCGTCACGGCCACGGCCGAAGTCGAATCATCAGAAGGCCTTTACGGCATAGCACATTCTATGGCACTTAGGGAGGTCGACTTGAAGCGCCAACGGCAGGTCACAGTACACCGGTCAAGGACCGTTGGGTAATGGATAACACCTAGCATATATACAGGTTAAGAGAATGATAGAGTGGGGGCTTTTCTGATTCTCTCTGAGGAATCCATGGGTAACTCGAGAGAAGGTCCACAACCATGTTCCACATCTTTGTAATCTTCCCCGTGGAATCAGTAGAGAGGCAATCAGTAGCTGTTAATGAGATACTTCTTGCTCTACTTTATCATGTACTATAGAATGATTGTATTGAGAATGCAAGCCCATTGTTTTCACTTAACGTCTTCTATAATCTTGACGACTTCGCAAACTTCACTATTTCCGATTTGTCCTATTCAATACTCCTTGATCTATAGTTAATTATATTTGGTTAGGATCTATCCCCTATTTTACTTATTAATTCGTTTTAGAAAAAGGCTAACACTTTTTTGGTAAAATAATTTGCACGGTCTGTGGGGATTTTCTAGCCAAAGCCTTAGTTCCCTTTAGATTCGTCAAACCAAGGATAAATCCTTACACGAAACTAGAGCTACGCCGGGCTTATACGCAACGCCTCCGTTGCGCCACGGCAGCAACTCTGGCGCATCGCAAGCATGAGCCACCGTAGTGGAGCTGTGACTATTTCACATCAAGCGCACCTGTAAGCTCACTTCCAGGTTAGCACCCCGTACATACCACTTTCACCTCTTACTATATGGGACGATGCTTATTGTATAACTTACTGTTAAAATTCTCTTCGTCTGTGCGTTTATGGTATAACTTATGTTACTGTTACCTTGGCGCGTCCGGGACTGGAACAAACTGAGACTCGAACTCGAGGTCATAACGGGAGGAGCAAACCATCCACCCACGGGACACTGAAGCCGACATCAGGTCTAAAGAGCGCAACCGGTGAAGAAAACATGAACAATCTCCCTCATTCATCAGCTAACCATCCAACCAAGGTAACGAATAATTCCTTATACCTATAACTCTCTATCCTTTTTACAAAAAAAGTGAAACGAAGAGCAAGGACGCCCGCCCCCGAGTACGTGAGCCAAGGCCAACCGACATACCGACTCTAAATGTCTCCCCACAGCAGCGGGCAAACTGGGAAGAACCCCCCCCCCCCACACACACACACCATACCGTAGTGCAAATAATAGACAAACGGCTCAGAACGGACCAGCTTCATTAAGAAACAATCTCCATAAGCAGGGGACTGTGCAGCTAGCTCAAAACGCCCCAACATAGGCAGGACGTGGGTACCAAAAGCTCGCCCACGTGCTCGCCCTGGCAATGCAACACCAACTCACCCCAACTATACATATCAAATCACATTTGAACCTCTAAGTAGCGAATTCATCGCCCGCCCCGTTGACGACCTCTCCAGGTCGAGCGATGAAGGGACTATATGGACAGGGACTCACCCCGATGCATGCATAAACTGCAACGCATGAAAAACTCCAATAAAAAGAAAAGTAGCATATGATATTCTTATACCACTCCACGAGTCGCCAAATTAAAACCCAACCTCGCTCGAGTCACCAAAGTAAAATTCGACCTCGCTCGAGTCACCAAAGTAAAACACGACCTCGCTCGAGTCGCCAAAGTAAAATTTGACCTCGCTCGAGTCGCCAAAGTAAAACTCGACCTCGCTTGAGTCGCCAAAGTAAAACTCGACCTCGCTCGAGTCGCCAAAGTAAAACTCGACCTCGCTCGAGTCGCCAAAGTAAAACTCGACCTCTCTCGGGTCGCCAAAGTAAAATTCAACCTCGCTCGATTCGCCAAAGTAAAATTCAACCTCGCTCGATTCGCCAAAGTAAAACTCGACATCGCTCGAGTTGCAAAAGTAAAATTCGACCTCGCTCGAGTCGCCAAAGTAAAACTCGACCCCGCTCGAGTCGCCAAACTAAAACTCGACCTCGCTCGAGTCGTCAAGTAAACTTCAACTACGCTCGAATTATTTTACATTCGACCTCGCTCGAATTGCTTTACACTCGACCTCGCTCGAATTACTTTACATCCGACCTCGCTCAAATTATTTTACATTCGACCTAGCTCGAATTATTTTACATTCGACCTTGCTCGCTCGAACTACTTTACATTCGACCTCGCTCGAATTACTTTACATTCGACCTCGCTCGAATTATTTTACATTCGACATCGCTCGAATTATTTTGCATTCAATCTCGCTCGAAGTAAAACATTCAACCTCGCCAAAGTAAAACTCGACCCTGCTCGAGTCGCCAAAGTAAAACTCGACCTCGCTCGAGTCGCCAAAGTAAAACTTCGACCTCGCTTGAATTATTTTACATTCGTCCTCGCTCGAATTACTTTACATTCGACCTCGCTCGAATTACTTTACATTCGACCTCGCTCGAATTACTTTACATTCGACCTCGCTCGAATTACTTTACATTCGACCTCGCTCGAATTACTTTACATTCGACCTCGCTCGAATTACTTTACATTCGACCTCGCTCGAATTACTTTACATTCGACCTCGCTCGAATTACTTCACATTCGACCTCGCTCGAATTACTTCACATTCGACCTCGCTCGAATTACTTTACATTCGACCTCGCTCGAATTATTTTGCATTCAATCTCGCTCGAAGTATTTTACATTCAACCTCACCCGAATAAAATAAGGGTGTATCCCACAAAATTTCCAAGGAAGGCAAGGACATACAGCCAAAAGCAAAACTTTATTCAAAATTTACATACAACGTCTTATAAGAGGCCAAAACAGACCCCAGAAAGGGAAACAACAAAGCAAAACAATAGCAACAAGCAAAACCAGAGAAAAGAACAAAAAAATCAATCAAAGTACCACAAAACTTCACTCTGCCGCATCTCCACCATCATCAGAAGAAAGCTCGCCTTCAACCTCAGCATCCCCATCGGCCTCCAGTGTCGCAGGATCATAGCCGCAGGCGAGGCGAGCCTCGCACGCCTTCACGTGAGCGTCTTCAAAAGCGGCCTCAGTAACATTTCCCGCCGCCCACAAGTCCTAATATACATCTTATTTGGCCTCGTCATGGACACACACCTCATACAAGTGGCGGGGAACAACAACATAGGCGGAGTCTGGGGGGACTGAGCCAACAACTGCGCCTTCTCAACTTCAAGAGCCACCACTTTATAGCCAGATTCGAGGCATCCCGCTCGAGCTCGTCGATCCACTCTTCAAGTCTTGCCTCCTTTATCGTGGTCGTCTCTCTCTCAGCCTCTCGTTCAAATTTGAGGATGCGCACGGTATCTTCTAGCGCCGCCGCCTTCGCAGAAGCCGCCACCCGGGCCCCTTCAACCCTCTCTAACTCCACCACCTTTCTCTCCAAGTCGACCACCTTTTCGGTCCATTCCTCGCTCAGACTAGCAACTCCGGTGGAATTCTGCTCGAGCTCGGCTCTCAAAGATGACACCGTCGCCTGAAGGTCCTCGCACTCAGCCACAACACCCTTGCCCACCTCAAGCTCCTCATCTTTAACTCTAATCAACCCCTCAAGCTCACTACATCTGCGGATAGACCGCACCAGGTTCTCGTCCTTTTTCTCCAGTTCCTCCATGAGAGACCGAGTACCACCACCCGCTCTAAGTTGCATGTGCATCTATCGGCACCTGTTGCGATACTGGCGGTATTTTACGGTCATCTTTAGAAAGATTTCGGCCCGTGTATCGGGCCAAGTACGCTTTCAATCTCCAACATGTAAGTCTAAAGCAAAAAAAAAAGGGAGAAAAAGGAAGTAAAGACAAGAAACCACCCTTAAGTCCATTCCGGCCACACCGCGTGACAAGACAGAATAGCTAATCTCCCGGAGATACCTGCTTTCCGCGCCGGAACATAACAGGTCGAATTGCTCCACCAAATCCACCGTATCTTGCAATAGGTTAAAGTCCAATGGAATTTCGAGCACACAGGAAAGACCACCCGCTGTCACATCGACCCTGGTAAAGCCTTCTTCAAACACCCTCATATCCTCAGGATCAATGTCCAACTCGGACTCGTAATCGTATACCAACACGCCTTTCAATCTCTCGCCAGCCAGAGAGGAGCTGCGAACCTGCTGAGACGTTGAAGGTCCACTCATAATAACTGTGGTAGCCGCCGAGCTCTGCCCTGGTGCCACTACGGCCCCTTCTATGCTCGAACCAGACAACGCTTCCACACCCTGGGCGACCTCTCCCCCGGTTCTAGACACCTCCCCAACAGGATCAGCCCTCAAGGGCGCATTACTCGAAGGCGTCTCCTCTGACTTTATCCTCCGTCTCTTTGACGGGGCTTTTTGGCCAACACTATGAGATAGTTTGCCCGCCGAACGGACCACGGGGACCGGAGAGTCTGAGCGAGGAATAATCTCAGTTGACCAGATCCAGACGCAGACTCGACCTGCGAAATAGTCCAATTCTGAGTACCTTCATCAGCAGTTGCCCGGAGTACGGGCCTGGCAGAAGAAGTCGGTTGACGAAAAGCAAGAGTAGGGGCCCTCGCCCTTCTCGCCCCTCTCCGACCTATCAGTATGACATACGACCAAATGTAAATACAAGGCAAAGACAAATATAGGGCGAAGGGTAAAATGACTAAGGCCAAGACAATGTGACTTATCGGCAGAAGGTTTACGCCCAAACCTCTCGTGGAAACGTGCCCATGCACGAATTCCCATCGTGTGAGGCAGAACCGAGCTCACCCACCCGTGAATATCGCTAACTTGTGGAGGGGGTAGCCTCTCTGCTGCGACAATACAAACAACGACAACAATCAATCGACGAGATCACGAGATGGAAACAACCGATTAACATGTAAAAAAGGAAAAGGGAGAAAGACCTACGTGCGAAGTTCCACGTCTCGGGGAACCTGACGGGGTTAGACACTACGTGCTCTGTGCGAACATAGAAAATCTCTCCCAGAAGCGGCGATTGGTCTTATCCTCCATTCCGATCACCAGGCTCTTAGTACCACGGTGACGAAGGTGCAACATGGTGCCCCTATGAAAGCTGGGGACGAAGAGATGCAGCAAGTGTTGAAAGGAAACCCCACGGTTGGCCAACCCCGCATACTTGTTGAGCATCAAGAAAAGTTTGTATATGTACGAGGTGAGCTGGGCCGGTCACACCTCGTAGAAGCGGCAGAAGTTTTCCACCAGTGAGGGAAAGGGAAGTGTGTACCCAATAAGAAAAAGGTACGGGTAGAGCGTGCAGTACCCTGGGTAGTGTAAGTGAACTATATAGCCTCCCGTCGGAACAAGTTTGATATGCTCAGGGATTCTCCATTTAACTTTGAAGGTTGTGAGTGCCGCAGCATCCATCGTAGAAAGCACGAATTCGGGCTTATCTTCGGCGGCGTTGTTAAAGTCTGTCCTTGGCTTCCCCGGGCGGGGCACCACCAACTCTACCGTCAGAAAACTCTCGTCTTCCGCCAAACCCGCTCCCTCTTCGAGGGAAAGCACGACATTTTTCGGCATCGTAGCATCAGTGACTCGGTCAGGGTTAGAAGAAGTACTGGCCATCTCTTTGAATGATTACATAAATCGTGGATATAGAGAAAGAAGGGAAACAGTCACAGGGATTGCCGGCGAAAAAAGAAACGTGAACTCGGAGGGAAGAGCAAATGCTTTTAAGATCTTCTTGAGAACTATTTGAGAAATGATGCATTCGAGTGAGAAATTCTCCTATTTATAGAGACATAAATACGTCAGTTTGAGAAATGAAGCTCCACCTTTTTCAAAAATTAAACAAGAGAGGCGCGGGAAATGATGCGACACACAACGAACGTGTGTCATAATGATACCTGACGAATTTAATGTCATTTCAACTGACACACTGGTCTGACGACTCTCTCGAAATGTCACATTGTCGCCCCACTGAGAAGTTCTCGCCCATCGCCCAAAACGCTCGGATTTCTCAAAGTGTTCGAATTGACGAGGTCCGCCCGTCGTGCTCTCCCAAAAGCGACCTCAATAGGCGGAGGGACTAACTGTATGGGTCGAAATCTGACCACGTGAGAATGGCCTCAAAAAGGGAATGACAATAAGGTAATTAAGTCGTGATTGTGTACACAAGACACCGTAACGACAAACGTCACGGCCACGGCCGAAGTCGAATCATCAGAAGGTTTTTACGGCGTAGCACATGCTATGGCACTTAGGGAGGTCGACCTGAAGCGCCAACGACATGTCACAATATACCGGTCAAAGACCGTTGGGTAATGGATAACACCTAGTATATATATAGTTAAGAGAATGATATAGTGGGGGCTTTTCCGATTCTCTCTTCTTCTTTTAGAACTCTCTCTAAGAGGAATCCATGGGTAACTCGAGAGAAGGTCCACAACCTTGTTCCACATCTTTGTAATCTTCCCCATGGAATCAGTAGAGAGGCAATCAGTAGCTGTTAATGAGATACTTTCTTGCTCTCCTTTATCATGTTCTATATAGAATGATTGTATTGAGAATGCAAGCTCATTATTTTCACTTAACGTCTTCTATAATCTTGACGATTTCACAAACTTCATTATTTCCGATTTGTCCTATTCAATACTCCTCGATCTATAGTTAATTATTTTTAGTTAGGATCTACCCCTATTTTACTTGTTAATTCTTATATTAGACGTGGAATGTGAAGACACTAAATTAAGCGTCATTCTTCGTAATTAGATGAATGAGGAAGAATTAAACCAATACTTAATTCTATAACTATACTTAATGCTATAGCTATCAATTAGACCAAAATTTACCACTAGAGCATTCATCTAATTACGAAGAATGACGCTTAATTTAGTCGTCTTCACATTCCACGTCTAATATAAGAACCTAGAAAAGAATTTAGCCATTCTTGCCAATTATAGCACTGACTCACCATCAAAGGATATGGTGCAATGGATGTGATTGTTCTTCCCTTAACCAGAGGTCTCGGGTTCGAGCCCTGAGTATGAAAAAATCTTTGGTAGGGAGCGCTTCCCCCTGAATGGGGCCCTGCAAGATGCGAATTCGGATATAGTTGGACTCCAACGCGGGTACCGGACAACGGATGAAAAAAAAAAAAAATAGCACTGACTCATATTAAGGAACGGATTATAAACGTGAATTAAAGAAGTTGATTTTTAGTTCGATCAATTTTTTTTTATAAAATATTTTAACTAATGTCAATATTAAATCAATCCACCATCCTTATCAACATCAAGTAGTGCTAAGCAGGGTGGAGCCAGCCTTATAACCGTGAATTCGGTAGAATCTTATATTGATAAATTTATTAAATATATGGTATAAATAATTATTACTTGCGCCCTAAAAAGAATAATACTTTTCGGATTTCGAGAATTAAATTTTTTAACTTTGACCATGAATCGCATATGGAATTTTTTAGTTTTTTAAAATAAAATTTATATATTTAAAAACTATATAAAAAGTACTACTATATAAATCACAATAATTAACAATTCAAAATATTTAAAAGGCATATGAAAAAATCCTGGTGAAAGAACAACTTATTTCACCGGTAAGTATGTAGCTAAATGCTTTTTGGACGAACGGAGTATCTAAACCAGTAAGTAAGTAAGTAAAAAGGATTATGGTGCATAACTCCATAAACTAAAAATTCTAGTTTCGCCTCCAAGTCCATTTGCTGAGTTGACTTCTTTTATTTTGTTCAGTTCCAGAAGCAATGTTTTGCCTATTACTATCGCACCTAATGATGGATTATAACCTCTTTTTGACCAGCAACCCATTAATCGGGAAAGTAAAATTGAACAGTTAATGACTTTTGTAAGGCCTTCCGAGTTGCAGCTGCCTTTTAATGGATTCCTAACTAAGGCAAAAAACTTCCAAGCCAGATTGATAATTAATAATAATATAAAAGATAATAAACTTCCATTCCTATTCCTACTACATCAAAAAAGCTAAATGTTCAGTATATTACAGCAAAGTTAAGTGTCTTTCCGTTCACTCTTGTCCTATAGAATTNTTCCTCCATTGATCAAGAATTTCGATTTTTGGGAAGTATCATGATCGTCCAATAAGAAGGGTTTCAATTTTTTCAAATGAACAATTTGAAGACCTATTGATTCTAACAACTGATTGCAGAGTTGATCATTCGGACCTTTCAATTCATAGATGTAGATCTCGGACCTATGAATGGGGATATTTCCGAAACTCACACAGAAAAAAGGAAGTGAGTTAGACAAAAAGAAAAGCAACTTGGACAAAAAAAGAAGTGACTTGGACAAAAAGAAACGAAGTGGCTTAGACAAATCTTTTTTGTCGATAACCTCAGACCAATCAATCGAATATTGATTAATACGTAATCGATCGAACACTACTTGAAAACTTATATATGTTGTATATAAAGTGTTAGGAATTTGTGGTTATGTAGTTGTATGGGTCAAAATCTTACTAAGGAAATTTAGCATGAATAGGTGATTATCATAAGTAATTTGGCCGAGGTCGACCAGTGATTAACGGAACTTATCGCCGAATAGTCAACCACGGCCGAAGTTGAGTGTGACGACTCTTGAGCAGCAGTAACGGCTAGTTTTGTACTAGGATCTTTGTACTTGTACTTTTAAAGTTCTTTAGAGGAATGTCCCATATAAATAGAAAGAGAGATAAGGTAAAAGGCATGGAATATTCTATATAATAAGAACTCTCTTGAAAAACAAACTCTCGAGGTAAATACAAAAATCACTTTTCTAAGGGGATTCATCTTTTTGGATTATTCGTTATCATTCCCATAAGATCCGAGAAAATCTTCAATATTCTCATAGTTACTTGTCATTCATCATTGTCAAAAAGAGGAATCATCAACCTCATTCAGTATTGGGTGAATCTCCCTCTTTATTTACATTTAGTGTCATTTATTATTATTTAACGCTTGATATTTTCAGTATGTTGTTGAACTTGAAACTTTAAATACACGCTATATTAAATCCATCTCAACACTGTTCTATATCACCACGTATGTTTATTATAGATCTAAGGTTATTATCTTTAACTAGGATTAACCTCTCAAATATTGAATTAATTAGTTTAACCTAAGATCCTCATTTTTTGGTCAAACAATTTGGCGTCGTCTATGGCGATTTCTTAGTGAAAGTTTTAGTTTCTTCCAGATCTATAACCAAAAAAAAAAAAAGGAAATGCAAAACCCTATATTTTTGTGTTTGTACGGATCTGACATGGAAGGTAACGAAGAAGAAAGGATAAAGGCAGTAGCCGATCTCACCACCAACCTCTTAAACGCCATCAACGAGGTCATTGAAACAGATGGTGAGGACGCAACGCCAAACGCCTCTCCCAGGCGGAGTGGTTCACCCCTTCCTCACAGTAGTATCACAACTTCACACGGTAAAGGAGCCTCCAAGTCCACAACGGAAGAGGCACCACCATCGGTGAAGAAGCTGCTCGAAGCCTGGTTGACAAACACATTGACCAACATCCTTGACAAACCCGCCCAAAAGGCGAATAGAGAGAACGCAAGGACTTGCATTGCACCAATAACAGACGAGCAACACGGCCCTCCTCCCGTAATAGGTATCACTCACAATGCTAATAATGTAGATGATGACACCCTCACAGCCATTTTGAGGAAGATGGAGGAGATGAAAAATGAAAATAAAATGCTCCGAGACCAAATGAAAGAGCACCAAGAGAGGGTAGACAAAATATCGGGCGCCCCAAAACTCTTACCAAAAAGGGATGCAGGTCGGTTTGTTGAGCAGCCATACAATGATGAAGCTGCACCGCATGCCATACCTAAAACCTTCAAAATACTGTCATACCTGAAAATATACGATAGTACGACGGACCCTGAGGATCATGTGACTCACTATATCACCGCAGTAAAAGGAAACGACCTCGTCAAAGAGCAAGTATCATCCAGAAAAAGTTTGGCGAAACCCTCACCGGGGGTGCAGTAACTTGGTATTCGCAGCTGCCTACGCGCACAATTGAGACGTTCGAAAAACTGGCCGACAAGTTTGTAACGGCCCATGCCAGAGCTAAGAAAGCAGAGGCGAGAGTGAATGATATATTTGCCATCAAACAGTTACCCGATGAAGGGCTGAGGGACTTCCTCGCTTGGTTCAACCAGATTTTTTCAACCATATGGTTGAAAGCTCCGGTGATGATCAAGATTTTGGTACAAATCCTGATAATTATCATAACTTGTTGAAATTCTTGGCAAGCGTGCTTTAAAATTTAGCACGAGCTATTTTTGCAAACTCTAGTTATCAGGGTCAAAAAATCATAAGTCGTATAAAATCGTAGAATGACACTGGACAACAATTCTAAATGACTGCTATTTAAGAATTAATAAGTGTATCCTAAATTTTAATTTTTTGGTTCAAATTTTAGGAGAATATCTCTTGAAATATCCTGAAGTTAAGATTTTTAATGTAAAATTTGAGGACAACCTAAATACAGGTTAATCTGTAAACGACTAAGGTACTAGCACCTTATCGGGCCTTGCATTTACTGGTCAAGCCGTAGGCTAAGCCCAAGCTCTGTAAATCTCCAAATCTCTAGCCTGAGGTCTTTCAGGTCTGACATTTTCAATTCAAATTCGATCCCACCGGTGATTCGACTCCGGCACCGGCGAATATTCGTCGTTCACATATTCCGGCTAAAAAAGCTGTTCCAAAGCAATTAGCTGATCCCAGCGAAGTAGAGAGGAGACGAAAGTATAAGGAAAGTATGAGTGTGTTTGGAGGAGATAGCTGGGCGAAGGAAGCGCAGTACAGGAAGAGAAGAATCGATGAATTAATGGCGGACAACATCAATTCTTCAGCTTATAAGAAACTGTATAGCGGGAAATTCGTCTGTCTCGTTTGCCCTCACAGTCCCGTCCTCGATACCCCTCTCATGCTCTCTGTACGTACATACTAAAAACAAAGCCCTAATTTTGCTCCTTTGGTCTCTTTTTATATATATATATATATATTTTTTTTTTTGGTTATTTGAGTTTCATATCCTTTAAAACTAAAAATTTGATCTTGAAAATGTTGCTTCATAATTCTTCCATCTTCAATTCCCAATGAACAACATAATCTCAACATGTCATTCAGCTTGGCAAAATTTAAAAGTAAAAGACTATCATTGACCAAATAGCGAAGTTATTTTCAAAAGTTTTGGAGTTGACCATTCCTGTATAGCATCTCTATAGGAAGAATAGTTGGAGGTTTCAGCATGATCCAGGTTCATGAGTAGATTGAAGTGGCTAACTGAGAATTGTGAATAGAAGTCCTATAGAATAGTTGTGAGACTAACAATGTTGTATGAGAATCAATGTTTGGTCTAGAAGACCCCACATATTCACAATATGAATTTCACAAGAGTGGAGATATTAAAAATGGATGATTTTAGATTGGACGTGGTTAGAAATGATCACTTATGAGTGCAAATAGCACACCAAAGCTAAATGAGAAAATGTTGCTTGAGATTGTTATGCGACGTCCTATGTAGACCTCAATACATACCAATTCATAGGTGCGACAAAGCAATGCTTGAATATAATATTACATAGAGAGGAGTTACTTCAAATACTAACAATCTCTCGAAACAAATGTTTGCTTAGCTAAGAATATAACACAATGGAAGCAAATGATCCATTCAGGCGATACCGTCTAGTTGGAATTATTGCTTAGTTGGTGTTATTACACTTACATAGTTACATTAGATCCTGTGAGGAGACTTTTTATTCTGGTCAAAGACATATATGTCAATTTTAGAGAAATCTTAAGTTGAAGACTAGTAATTGTCTTAGAAAATATATTATATTTAGTACCGGAAGGAAATAGGTCAAAATAAAGTAGACTAGTTACAGAGGATTCACACAGCCTACTCCAAGTAATTTAGAATTTGATTGATTGATACTGTGAGAAGGCACGGGAGAAAATAATATATTATTCACACTATACAATGATACAATGAGCCCTATATATAGATAATACATGTCCTACTCCTAATACATATAGGATTAAGGTTAAGGTTATTTACTCCTATTTGACTACTAAACTAACACTCCCCCTCAAGCTGGTGCATATAAATCAAATGTAGCGAGCTTGTTACATATATAACTGATACGAGGGCCAGTGAGGGACTTGGTGAAAATATCAGCAAGTTGATCATTCGACTTCACAAATCTTGTAGCAATATCTCTTGAGAGTATCTTTTCTCTGATGAAGTGACAATCAATCTCAATGTGTTTAGTCCTATCATGGAACACCGGATTTGATGCAATATGAAGGGCAGCTTGATTATCGCACACAAGTTCCATCTGGCTGATGTCTCCAAATTTTAACTCCTTGAGCAATTGTTTGATCCAAATTAGCTCACATGTTGCCATAGCCATTGCTCGATATTCTACTTCTGCACTAGATCGAGCAACTACATTTTGTTTCTTGCTCTTCCAAGACACCAAATTGCCTCCTACTAAAACACAATATCCAGATATAGAACGTCTGTCAGAAGGTGATCCTGCCCAGTCAGCATCTGAGTAACCAATGATATGCTCATGACCTCGATCCTCAAACAATAACCATTTGCCTGGAGCCGATTTTATATACCGAAGAATGCGGACAACTGCATCCCAGTGGCTATCACACGGAGAATCCATAAAGTGACTTACAATACTCACAGGAAAGGAAATGTCAGGTCTGGTCACTGTGAGGNCCTGGCAGAAGTTTAGAACTCGGATCCATCGGAGTGTCAATCGGTCTACAACCTATCATTCCTGTCTCCTCAAGAATGTCTAAGGCATACTTCCGTTGTGATGTCGCAATACCTGAGCTAGACTGAGCGACCTCAATACCTAGAGAATACTTTAGTTTGCCAAGGTCCTTAGTTTGAAAGTGTTGAGAGAGGTGTTGCTTCAATTTAGTAATACCATCCTGATCATTGTCGGTAATGACAATATCATCAACATAGACCACCAGATAAATACAGAGACTCGTAGCAGAGTGCCGATAAAACACAGAGTGATCAGCTTCACTCCGAATCATGCCAAACTCCTGGAT
>ML426459.1:9838-31834 GCA_005239525.1 Nicotiana knightiana | reverse complement strand
TGTACAAAGTTTGCATTTTCGACTACCAGTATAAGATACTTAAACTAAAGTATTTATACGCTACAATACTACACATTACTACATTACAAGGCTCTACATTTTACTACGCTACAAGGGGCTACATTTTACTACGCTAAAAAGGTCTAGATTTTACTACGCTAAAAAATAATCTAAACTAAACATGAACAACAAATAAATTTAATTACTAATAAAATACAAAACGACATGAAACACATATATATAAAAATAATTATTAAGTCCGGATAAATTTAACATACTAGTTTCGCAAAAAAGTGACACAAAACGAATCGGATAAATTTAACATACTAGTTTCGAAAAAAAATAACAAAAAACGAAATAGAACACACAAATAAAAAAATATGCATTATTATTAAAGTTTCAACATATAATAAAACGAAATACCTCGAATAAATTGAAATTTTGACTCCGAAGATGTGTATCAACAACAATACGATGCTCTACTCGAAAGTGGGACCAAAACTCTTCAACTTTTATGTGACGGGGGGACCCAATTTTTATTTTTATTTTAAAAAGTGGGGCAGAATCGGGGGGCGAGGACCAAATAAAGAAGAAGAAGATTAAAAAATGGGGGAAGAAGGAGGACGGGGATCCTCTTAAACATGACGACACAATTCCCGAAAAACAAAGGTATAACGTCGGGCTTTATGGCGTTATATATCGTCTGACAAATCCGGACTGCGTATAATGCCACAATTACTGTTATTGTATAACGCCACATATTCTATCTTTTTTTTAAAATTTTTTTTTTTTTTCTATTTATCCAATTTTAGCACAATTGAGTTCTGGTCAACGTACAGAAAAAACCAACGCACAACCCATCACTTCCAACATGCAGTCCTACATATATCTCAAACAAGTACACCTCGAAACAATAAATAAAAATAATTACTAAAATATTACTCCACTAGATGGTCGTAGAAATTTATACAGTAAGCATTTTTAAATTTATAAAAAGCCGGTTCTTTTCCATAAACTCCTTAAACTTTATTCTAACCTTCCATTCCATACTCTCAGCCCCCTAGATTCCCTTCTTTATTTTCACAAAAAGAACAGAAACGTGTTGTTAATATTCTGTGAAGATTGGTCATTGGGGTGTTTGATAGAAAGCTAAGGGAGTGGTGGTGCAGCCATTTTTTCACCGGAATCTTGTTTTTCCGGTGAACTTTTAGACGCCCTTCTAGCTAGAAGTGGATAATGTCATAAGAAAAAACATCATTTTTTGTTTTGAAACACACGAAAAAGGAGAAGATGATAGGGAAAGTGAGCTTGTTATTCGTATGTGGGTTTTGGGTTTTGATGATGTCGTCAGCAACGGCGACATTAGTAGTTCGTGGGGCTGAAACGACGTCGTTTATAGAGGAAAGGAAAAATGGGGCGTCACACAGAAATGCGTATGCAACAATGATGTATATGGGAACACCAAGAGACTATGAGTTCTACATAGCGACACGTGTCATGCTCCGATCACTTTCCCGGCTAGGCGTTGAAGCTGATCTCGTCGTCATTGCTTCACTTGACGTTCCTCTTCGTTGGGTTCGCACTCTGTAAGTCTCATTTCTCATTTTCTCCATTTCTGCAGTAAATTTAACATTGTTGACCGCAAAAAGGTAAAACGAAGAGGTTTCTGGCGGTGAAAGTGAAAAAAAACTTTCTCGTCGTGATTTGTTTGTTATTGATAAGTTGGTGCTGTTAATAGTATATTTTAAAACTCTATCTAAATTTGCTCCTTTTTATATTTTAAAACTCTTCTATATATTGAATTTGAACTATATTATTGACATGCGTGGGTATATGAACCTTCTTGGTAGGTATATCTTTTGTCATTTTATACAAAAGAGTATAGTTTTCTACTCGTTATTGAAGTTGGGGTGTTGAGCTTGACATGGTGAGTGCTAGGGGGAGGCCCACGTGAAAGGGCTCCTCTTAACCACACTGGCAAAAAAGGCAGAGACTTGATAAGGATCACAGTTAAAAGGTTGGGTTTTGGTACTATCCTTCCGTTTTCGTTTATATGAACTTATTTTCTTTTTGATTCGTTCAAATAAAAATGATTTTTTTTAAAATTTAGTAATAATTTAAGTTAAACTTATAATTATACCTTTAATAAAAAGTTTTTATAATCACACAAATACTCTGAACCCTTTTTTAACTTGTTAAGGACCACAAATTCTAAAAATTTTATGTTCGGTCAAATAAGTTCACATAAATTAAAACGGATAGAGTAATATTCTAATACAGCTAAATTTTGTTGAGACGTGGAAAAATATACTGAAGTTGGAATGGGTCTATTCCTATTTCCATCTTAGTAGAGTATTTAGTGTGGCGTTTGGACATAACAATTGTAAAATTCCGGAAAAAAGTTAAAAAAAAAAAAAGGTAAAAGTAAAAATAGTATTTGGATATAAATATAATTTTGAGTGTTTCTGAAAGTTTTTGAGTGATCTAAGTGAAAATTTTGAGAAAAACAGCTTTATGGAGTTTTTAAAATTTTCGAAAAATTCCAAAATTTGTCTTCAAGTGAAAATTTGAATTTTTTTTCCAAACACTGGTTTCCAAAAAAATTCGAAAAAAAAATAAAATTTTTCTTTTGTCCAAACCGGCTCTTAATTTTTCTGAATAGGTTTAGAGCTCGTAAAAGGAGGGAGTTTGGAGTTTAGGGACTAGTTGACAGTTTAGGCCATCTCGATTTTGCCAGATCAAACATAGATACGTAGGATTTCCTAAACTAGCAAAACAGATATACAAAAATTAGCTGTTAACTCACATGTTGTTACAAAAATTTCCATCATTTTTATTCTGATCCACAGATTATAGGAGACAAAATGAGTTTATTGTTTATGTGTTTCATGCTAAACGACGACAATCAAAGAACACCACGGGACAATTAGGATATTGTTGTTTTAGAAATTTTTAGGGATAATTGACATGAAGAGATAAGACTAAGAAAATAATTTTCTTTTCTGGAATGTGATGCGAAAATTGTTATGGATTAAATTATAAGAAATTTTTGAATAATGAAGTCGATTTTTTATTTGTTACTTTATGTATGGCCCGCAACTTTAACTTACCAATAAATGTTGTCACAAAAAAGGGTGATAATAATTACTATAATTAAAAATATTTCCCCTATTCATTGAAATTTGAATGTTGTTATTTATAGTTCAATAGTGTCTACAAAAAAGTTGTTAAGATTGTTGTATATAAGAAGAATTGGTACACTAAAAAATTATGATAGTGCTATATAAAGTTGACAGAATAAAAATAAGCTTTTCTGGCACAGAGAGCCAATGAGTTTTGGTTGGCAAAAGAACTTGTATGAATTGGTTGCTTCTTGGAAATGCTCCTTTTGCTCTTTTCACAGCTAATATATATAATATAATATCATGGCCACTTTTTCTAGGCTTTGGGAAAGTCACTTGAGACATTGCTATTTGGGTGCTCACAATTTAGACTCCAGACATGACAGCTTACGCTAATGCAAGCATTAGTAGATGCTTTCACGGTTCGAACCTGTGATCTATAGCAACAAAGCGATAAATAAAAGTTTTCTTTTTTGTAACATGATTAAGATACTTTAAAAGTTAGAGGTAAGGTTTGCGTACACATTACCCTTCCCCAGATCACACTTGTGAGATTTCATTGGGTTTTGTTGTTGTTGATTAAGATACTTTAGATGATATGTTCAACATATATTCTATTAAGTTTACCTAAAATATGAACAAATCTACAAGTTTTAATAGTATATGTCATTCTATTTATTATGTTAATCTATTTTAGTTTATTCACTGGATATGGATGAAGTGTATTTGTTAAAAAAGGATGCCGAGATATCTATCCATTTCATGTAAAGACAATGTGAACCTTGAAAATTAACCCTTCGTTTACGTACTTTGTATGCAGAGAACAAGAAGATGGTGCAAAGGTGGTGAGAGTTAAAAATCTGAACAATCCATACTGTCTCAATCCTAATTGGAGATTCAAGCTGACACTGAACAAACTTTACGCGTGGAGCCTCGTAGATTATGACAGGGTTGTCATGCTTGATGCTGACAACCTTTTCCTCCAGAAAACTGATGAACTTTTCCAATGCGGCCAGTTTTGTGCTGTCTTCATTAATCCCTGCATTTTCCACACTGGTCTCTTTGTCTTGCAGGTAAATTAGTTTAAAGCCTTTTAATAGTACACTAGCCCTGACTAATTAATTTGCTTATGTTGGCAACTCAATCTGTATGATCAGAGTTATTGGCTTAGACTTTTGTATGTTGTTCTGAGAAGAACTACCTGAATCAGCTAGTGCTTCTTCATTGACTTCAATTGAAAACTGCATCTTTCTTACATGAGCTAAATTGCAGCCATCAAAAAAGGTGTTCAATGACATGATTCATCAGATAGAGATTGGAAGGGAAAACCAAGACGGCGCAGACCAAGGTTTTATTGGAGGCCACTTCCCAGATTTACTTGATCAACCAATGTTCCATCCTCCTCTTAATGGTTCTAAGCTCCAGGGAAATTACAGGCTTCCTTTAGGTTACCAAATGGATGCATCTTATTATTGTAAGTTTTAAGACTCCGAGTATGTTTACTGAACAAAGTTTGTCATATTTCACTGTGCAGTTTTGCAGCGTCTTAGACAAATTATAACGATTATCTACTTTTAATTATTTTCAGACCTCAGACTCCATTGGTCAGTACCTTGTGGACCTAATAGTGTCATTACATTCCCTGGTGCACCATGGTTAAAACCATGGTATTGGTGGTCGTGGCCTGTCTTACCTTTGGGCATCCAGTGGCATGAACAGCGGCTTCTAACTGTTGGGTAAGATTACAACACTTTCTGCTTTGAATGACATATACACATGAAAGGTTATTCCTAGATTAACCATCGTACTCGTCTGGAGATTGTTGTCAATGAGTTTAGAAAATGAGCTGAACATTACTTACCTGACTTACGTAGCAATTAACTTCAAGATTTATGCAGCCCGATGTTTCTATAAAATAGCATGTATTGATTACTTCTCTCATCCCTGTTGCTGAACACTTTAACTTCTTCCTGAAGTACATCCAAAATCTGCAAGATGTACTATACTGATAGCCCGAGATATTTGATGCTCATGACAATAACAATTGACCTGTTTGGATTTTGCAGGTATGGTGCTGAGATGACAGCAGTGCTGATCCAAGCTATATTTTACCTAGGAATAATTGTAATGACACGCCTAGCACGCCCCAATTTAACTAAGTTATGCTATCGCCATGACGATAGCAAGAGTATCTTCTTACTACGAACTGGTCTTAAGTTGATTGCTATATGGTCCATTCTTGCTGCCTACACAGTTCCTTTCTTCATCATTCCTCGTACAGTTCATCCACTAGTTGGCTGGAGTCTCTACTTACTTGGTTCCTTTGCATTATCGTGTATAACAGTGAACACATTCCTTTTGCCAATGCTACCTGTTTTAGTACCATGGATTGGAATCCTTGGGGCCCTTTTGGTGATGGCGTACCCTTGGTACAACGACGGTGTTGTAAGAGCAATGGCTGTATTTGGATATGCTTTCTGTGCTTCCCCAGCATTATGGATTGCATTGGTTAAAATCAAGTCTTCTCTTCATGTTTCACTTGAGAGGGAAGGATTCTTGCCTAAGTTAAGTGAATCTACAGCACCTGCTGGTTCTAACAAACTGTATTGAAATTCTTGAAGTTGAAGGAAACAAAAGATGAATTAATTCTTAAGAAACATCTCCAAATTCACTGCTCGGCGTAGTAGGAGATTGAAGTGTGCTTGTGCTATCCTAGCTGCCTCAGTCTGTGTAAGACAACGGAATTCTGTAGTGATACTGATGGGAATTACACAATTTAGAATTTGGATGATATTTTGTGTTGTACATGGGACTATCTTCTCAGGTCTATTAATTTCTTGAATGTTACTCCAGGAAAAAGATTCATTAGTTAATGTGAGTTAAGCTACAGTTTCTCATTGATTACTTCTTTTGCTAACATGTATATTGGAAAGGCTCTTAACTTCTTTTATTTACTCATGAATTTAACTTGTATACGTCGACAATATAAACCTTATTGCCATTGTTGTTTGATTAATATACTAAGATTTAGCCTGAGAACTGGTCAAGTTGACCTTTAATGAATACGAAGTGGCAAATAAATTGGCAAGAACTCTTCTCCAATGGAGGGAGTACTTTGTTCTATATAAATTTGCCAAATAAATCAACGTCAGCCTCAATCTCTTTTCGTGTTTACATGTTTATCTGTAAAGAAGTGGTCTTGCGATCAATTTACTGTAATCATATCTAGTTGATAATGGAAAGGAAGAAATAAAATACAAAAAGGAGTGTAAATTTTCTTTGCACTAACATATTTGGAGTATGGAAGTCTTGGTGAAACACGTAGAATAAAGTCCGAGATGACGTTGAAAAGGAAACCTTGTAGTAAGAAAGACCAATTTGCCCCTAAATGGATATTTGTCCTCACCTTGTGCTAGAAAACTCACATCATGCTCGAACTTATGACTTCCCCCACGTCAAGGTGACACTCTACAGCTGAGTTATATCCCTTTCCCGCACCATCGAGAAATAGAACTGACTAATCTTAAGTTAAAGAGTCGAGAAACTCAATGCCACTATTCTTGAACAATCTGGAGGCGGACTTTCTTTTCACACAATTAAAAATAATGGTCAAAATTAAATTCAATTGTCAACCCCTTGATACTTTCTCCATCTTGATATATCAAAATTGTTAGGCTTTGGAGGTCTTTATGCCTAGAAAAATCGTGCAACTATTGGATGATGGTATAGGAGAAGCCACATGACATTGAACAATGAATTTTAAGTCCTTAGACTATTACTTCTTGAAATGGAACTAACGATTGACATCACATGTGAGGTAAAATGTTGCTAAATTACGGTTGCACTAAATGGTATTTTCGACTTTTAGATAGATTGCTTTAGTAAATTTCTTCTTGTTGCACAAGAAAATGAGAAGCAATATATGTTAACAAGTTTGGGATTTGTGTCTTAGTTACTGCCCTTTGTGTGGAAAGGTTTCCGCTGATGCTAGAGTTGTCTATTGCATACAGATTTTTTTCGCTTAACCATGATTAAGTTATAGATATTTTCACTTCAATTTATAGCTTTTATAAAAATAAAAAAATAAAAAAAATTCCATTCCCATCCAACGTTTAGCAGTATCTCTGTTTCAAATTTTATTAATTTTGAGTTATTCACTAGAACTAGAATTGTTAGCGAATGAATATATAAGGTGTGTTTAAAATGAAACCTTGTGGAAATTTGGGTGTTTGTATGGTAGAAATTGCACGGGGCGTCCTATTTGGTCGCCCTCATTTAACCTATACTCATATTTTTTAAATTATTTAACTTATACTCTAATTTTTACAACTTCAGGCGCCGCCTTCCTGATACCTGTGCAAAACTTCAACTTATTTAGTGCTGAAGTTTTTACAAATTAACTAAACAACTTCAGCATAGTTTTTGAAAAAGTTTTATGACAAAACTAATTAATCCAGGACAAAACTTCAGCTTATTTAGTGCTGAAGTTTCTACAAATGAACTAAATAACTTCAGCATCTTCTGCTGAAGTTTTTGAAAAAGCTTTATGACAAAACTAATTAATCCAGGACAAAACTTCAGCTTATTTAATACTGAAGTTTTTACAAATGAACTAAATAACTTCAAACACTTCTGCTGAAGTTTTTGAAAAAGCCTAGAATGCTGAAGTTTGTCTGATTGTCTTTGCTACTTCAGGCCCGTATGCCTGAAGTTTATGTGAAAAGTGGGTATGCTTGTAATTTTTTTTGCAAAGCGGATATAGGTTAAAATGTAACCCAAAAAGCGGGTATAGATGCAAAAGCCCCGTTTGTATGTGTTAACCCTTTTAAAATAAGAGCCCACTCCATGAAGAAATATTGAAAAAGTTAACTCAATGATTGGACCATTTTTCTACATGCACACCAACATGCAGATCTAATTAACTTGACCACTTCAAGACTTGATCTTCAATATTTGGTGCAAAAAGCAAGGTTTTAGAAAAACTCTACAACTAAGATCCAAACTCACCACCACCGGATGTGGCTGCTCTTCTCTTTGATCAGAGGTCTCGGGTTCGAACCCTTGGTATAGAAAAATCCTTGGTAGGGAGCGCTTCCTCCCAAATGGGGCCCTATGTGGCGTGAATCTGGATATAGTCGGACTCCAATTAGGGTACCGGACACCGGGTGTGAAACCCAAAAAAAAGAACCAAAGTCAACATACAAATTGAGCTGTGATAATAGTTCAATATTCTGCAACAGATTTTCCAAGCATTTTATGCATGGGAAGGTATGCCATATACGGACACCAAAACGAAAGAAAAGAATGCACGTCACATTTATTAGAAAGATGAGATAAGCAATAACCTCACAATTGAATTCCATCGAGAAATAACTTATGTTCCTCGCATATTGTAACAATGGTAAAAGAACAATTTAAGGAGCAAGCTGGCCAGCAGGATAGTCGAACCAGTGTCTTCACATAATACAGCAGTTCTGTTGCGACTCGAGCATCTCCGGTGATCTGCAAAACCAGAGGAGACTGCTCAATCACAATTCACAATTGAAGGTACTGCTAAACATCAAAACAGTTACAGGGTTTCATTTTCAAGCAGAAACAAAAACGTCACCTAAGACTAATGGTTAAAAAAAGTCTTCTATTAGACAGATGAAGGACTAATAAGGCTCAATTTTTTAGACATATATCTCATTAGATTGGTAAAGATTCAAAAACATCGGAACAATGGTGTAGAGACTGAGAAATTCCCCATTTGACATATGCCACCAATTCGTTCGTCGATTTTATTTATTAAGCATATGATGCAGGCAGTATGTTCTTTAGCCAGTCGCTATTACTTTGGTAGCTGGGATGGTTGTCAGATCTCAGACAGGACAGAATATGGAGATAATTTTAACAATTTACTCGTTCTTTATAGGAGAAGGGAAAGTCGAACAGTGACGGAGGAAGAGTAAAAGCTCACTGTCCATAAAGGTTAAAGCAAATCTGCAAGCTTTTATATTTTACATGAAATTATTATGTAAATAACATTCCATTAACATTCTAGTCGCCAATTGCAACCACTGTCAAACCACTGCAAACTGTTTCTCTGGTAATTATTTTCATTGATTTGGCATGTTGAATTGAGTTCTTTTTTCTTTTTGGGCGAGTTGGAATACTGAAAATGGTTCTACCAGTTGCGCAGAAAGCAGGAGACCAGGATCAGATTGCACTTGAGTTTTGCAGGAGCTGTTCCATTAAGTCAAAAGTTCGATCCAAAGATGTGGAACTTTCAGACCTTGATAGGATACTATCATACACACAGTAGACTCATAAGCACCGCTTTACCCCAAAATCACACACATAATCGGTTGCTTTACCCCAAATCTAGAATAGGCAAGATACTAGCATGCTTTAGTCCATCAACCAAAATTTTTAGGGAAATATATATTGGCCAAGAACTGTGAAGGACCTACTATCTCCAGGTAAAAAGAGGAAAAGAAGACATTACAATTCCAGCCTATAACTACTACTGATTCAAAATGCAGGCAACTGAATTTGAAGGAAATTCTGAAGATATTAGAGCACTTACAGTTGTCCAAGAGTTGATATATCAAAGTCTGGAGCAAGCTCATGCACTATATCGTTTGGCGGTTGGCCACATTCTTGCATTTTCTGCATAAGCTCAACAATTTTGTTGAAGTTGCTTGGCTCAGTTTCATAGACATTGTTTAGATCTCTTATAAGTTCATACTGGTGTCTATAACGTTCATATTCTTCACTGGTCAACTTGGCTTTATTGTCTTCCAACCACTTTGGATATCTTTCTCCAATTTCTCTCATAGGTTCATAAAGAATTTCCTTTGAAAGAAGCTGCTGCATCATGGTCTCTACGATAGATTCCATGTCCTAGCAATCAGTCAATCAAAATAGTTACGAATCCATTCCAAGCACGCAAGAAGAAGCAATTTAAAAGAAAAAGACATACACTAGTATAATAGTCAATTTAAAAGAAGATATCTCTTTATGTACTAGATAGTTAGAAGGACTTTTTAGAGGCTTAGTGTAATAGTCATGCTGTATAATTGAGGTACCATCGTGTGCAATTGATAGAACGGTCTTGACTTATTAAGCAAACAGGATAATATTAAAGAGAATAAGGCAACAGGAATTGCTTTCAACTATAGGTAAACAAAAACATAAAATGCCAATCCACTATGAACAGCTTTCAAGGCTGATAAACATAGAAACCTATCTCGAGCCTCCTATGAGTCTTTAGAAGGGTGGCAGTTCTTTACTTTTAGAGGAATTGGTCAAGACCAAACAATTTAATGAAATTCAGTCCTTGGAACAAAAAGTTTCATTCAGCTTCCTTAGTCACGAGATCTACATATGCAATTAGCTCCTATTTATGCAGCATCTATATCAGTTGAAACATACTAAACAGGCCAATAGAACACAAGACTACAACAACTTCAACAATCTGTAGAAAGATTAAGATCATCAGAAAGCATTGAGATGTAACATCAATTCATTACCAAAAGTCCTCCATGCATAAACGCAATCATTTAGCTAAAAATGTTAAATCAAATCTATGAATGAAGCAAAATGGTTTCTCTGACTATATCAATACAGTAACATCCCCATTAGTCATTCCTCACCACCCCTTCCCTTCCCCAAATTTCCAGTATGTAAGAGAACAAAATCTATCAGCCGTCTTGCAAATTTCTTGGAAAAAAAACTTCACAACCAACTATGAAGCTTCATAGAGAAACATATATTTTGCAGTTTCAACATTTCACTGTTAGATAAAAAGAATTAGAAGTGAAAAAAAGACGACGTTAACATTCAAGAAACATAAGAAATATATACCTGAGAACCAGCAAGCTCCTCAAACTGCTTGGCCCAATCCTCCATCATTGGATCACTTCCAAAGCTCTCGACACCGGGTCTCGGCCCAGCCACTGATTCTAATCCTTTAACAGCCTCTCTAGTCTGCTCTCTAAGCTTATCAAGAGCTTCAGAGACATGTGAGTCCTTAGGAGAAGCCTTTTGCTTCCCCTTCTTCTTAGCTTTCAAATCAGGCAACGACATCCCAAGCCCTTGAACCTCACTAGCCATACAAGAACTCTCTTTCTTGTCCTCTCCATCCCCATTTCTACATTCAAAATCAACCCTTTTTAATCAAAGCTCAAAATTCAAACCCCATTAGCTTAAAACCGATGTAAAGATTTTTTTTTTTTTTTCCAATTAGAAAAGACTGAATAAACTTGTCATATATCCTACCCTCTTTTTATCACAGCTCAAAATTCAAGCCCCATTAGCTTAAAACCAAAGTAAAGATTTAATTTTTTCTTTTTTTTTTGGAGGGGGGTACAATGGAAAAGACTAAATAAACTTGTTATATGCCACAAGAGAAAGCAGAGCAGAAGAGACCTTTGAGAAGCAGAAGTGAGATTGAGACTCTGGAAATCATCCAAAGCGCCTGAAAATTAACTCAAGGGGTCAGTTTCCAGTCCAATTCAATTCAAATTATGTTACATGTTACATATATGAATTACTGAAATGGGGAAAAGGGGGAGCCACCTACTGTCAAGAAGTTGGTCTAAATCATCAGAGTGGTCAGTAGCCATGGATTCCCTCTGTAGTATATTCTTTTTGTGTTTTTTCGGCTAGAATATTGCCAAATATCTTGTAAAAATCCAATCTTTGTGAATGGATGATAGAAAAAACTGAGATTTATATATAGGGTAATGTATACGTAAGGTAAAGATTTTTCTTGGGAAGGTACAGTGACGTTTTTTTGGCGGAAAACCCGACAAAAATACACTAGGGTTTTGCACATCCCGAGGTCAACTCATTGCAACCAAACCTTGTTTAGCGTATTTGGTAAATCTATTTTTCTTTTTCTTTTTAGGAAATTAAAATGTATTTTAGGTGACGTTTGCTACAGAAGAGAGAAATTATTCAAATTTTATTGATTTAACAGTTTTAGCATCGCAAAATATATAAAAGAAACAATTACTGAGACTCTTCGTCAATTTTTTTTATAGCAAACAAACCTAAGATAGTGTGTCATATATGTTTAAAGAAGCTTTCGGCATAAGAAATACTACCAAGAAAGCTAATCTATTTTGTCATATTCATTTGATTGAGAATTGAGTTGAACGTCCCATGTCTAATAATTAATATAATTCGGTCATTTTATGTCTAATAGTAATTTATGTTTTTCTCTTATCAAAGTGATAATTACTGCTTATATGTAGAACGACCTAATAACAAATGATACTGAAAACATTATTCAGAATTTCTTTGTAATTGGACTCTCAGATAAATGGATTAACATATACTTCTTTCTTGCTAATTTTCACTCTTAAATTTTACAATTCCCTCCTTTTTGTTACCATATCATGAGAATACTTGTTATCTTCCTAATTTCGTCAAATACCATATCTGACTATCATAGCTAGTAGTACTAGTAGAACAACTAACATTAGGATTGCCAAGTTCATCTAGTCTATTTCGTACATTTATAGAAACTAAGTCTAGTAGTAGTTGCGCCAATTTTGTCATCACAGAGTAGCTTCAAAAACTTTGTAGGTGATTGTGCGATGTTGTCAAGAAGTTGATGTTTGGTTGCTTTGATCCTTCAGTCGCCAAAAAGTGAGCCACCTTGTTACCTTCACGAAAGTTATGCTGGATCAGCGGATTCCCCAGTCTCTTCAGTAATGACATGCACTCATTAATAATGTTAGCATAAATGGAACAGTTATTTTGATCAATTAGGTAAAGTATATTAGTGGCATCAGTTTCGATTTCCAAGCATGAGAGATTTGTGTCACACGCAAGTTATAAACCCGATTTGAGGGCTAGTAATTCCATATGAGTTGGTGTGAGACCAACAATTGCGCTATAGTATCCCAGTTTTCAGATGGTTCCGAAAAATACCACTTTTTTTGTATTTTCCTTTAAAAACTCCACCAATGTTGAGCTGAACGCGTCAAAACAATATTAACGGAAAGGTTGTTCCAAAGATTGTCAAAGGAGTTATGATTTCTATTTAGCCACGGGTGCCAAATAGCAAATGGAAAGAACTCTAGCCATGATATGCCCATATGGGGTCCGTGTTGATGTTAGCTTTGTGAAGAGTAGAGAGTCAGTGAGCGACGTAAAAATTTAATAAGAGAATACCAGGGTGAACCTTATTCCAAAAAGTTTGTGCTGAAGGGCACTCAAAAAAGATGTGAGTAAGTTGGGCAGACCTAAACAATATTAATGTGTTTAGACTTAGATGTGGGAGAATTGCCTTTGAATTAGTTTAAATAAAATTATTTTAGGTTTGCTTTCTGGAAAGCATCATCAACACGCCTTCCCTAATTTACAAATTAATAATTAAATCCAATTTGCTACGAAAGAGGGGGGAAATACGCTTCAAGAAAAACATAAAAAACTCACTCCATGTTTGTTTGGGTTTTAAAACCCCTATTAACAGCAAAGATACAGATAGCAATTTCCTTTTAACTAGAAACCCAGAAGTTACTATGTATGCAGCAAAATGTGCCTTAACAGAGCCCTCTTGGTCAACTACTCCCCAGCGAATGAAAGGGGGA
The DNA here is from genome assembly GCA_005239525.1 of Nicotiana knightiana. NCBI lineage: Eukaryota > Viridiplantae > Streptophyta > Magnoliopsida > Solanales > Solanaceae > Nicotiana > Nicotiana knightiana. The sequence continues at coordinate 18,126 of ML426459.1, read as the reverse complement.
GTGAGGGAAGGAATACGTTGAACTTGTAAACTTGGGAAAGCTCCTCAGTTGCCCAGCACTGAGCTATACATGTTCTAAACAACATTTTCACCACCTGATCAGAGGTGGCTCCTTAATGGAGGTAGCTAACAAAGACATTACCTGCCGCCGACCTGGTTCACCGATGGAGTATAACTTCTGTGCAGTATAATAGTTGCCTTGCTTCCATATCAAATGATGCTGACTCCTGCAGAGATAAAATGCTTGTGGTCACTCCACTCAAGGGTTGGGATTTTGCTGACAATCACAAGTTACACCTGTTGCAGAAGGTGTGGCATTGTGAATCTGAGGAAGAACAGAAGCACCAGCAATGGGATCTGAAATTTGTGTACCATTAAAAATTTGTTGAACACCCTGCCAATGGTATGCGGTTTGTATGACAGGATTAGGGGGATAAAGTGCTTGAAGTCCAAGTCGTCCTTCAATGCACTTGAGCTTTGACTTGTGCTTTCTACACAAAAGATGATTTCTAAGATTCTCTCGTGTATCAAATTTCACATTGCACAGGTCACACATCAAAGGAATCACAACCTTGGGTTTGGGAGGTTCAATCAGCCGCCTCTTTGCTTTGGAAATTTTCTTTTCCTGCCCTCCATCACCTAGCATCTCGCGTTTCAAACCACACGTTTGAACTACATCGCATTGTGCATCATTGATTTTAACTTCAGTTTCTAATTTAATTTTGGAAGGTACAGTGTCTAAAGGAATATTTTCTGGCGTCTTCTGCTTAGTCTCTTCTTCCTTAGGCAAATCATCAAGCTTCACGTTTATTCCTGGTTTTAAATCACCAGAAGGTTTCTGTACATTCTGGATATCACTAACAGTTCTGTTTTCTGCTTCCAATTTTTTCAACTTCTTTCTGTGCCGCTTACTACTCTCGTGCTGCTTAAGGCTGCTCGCGTTTCCAAAATAAACCTTGCACAATTCACACCTAGCACCTTTGTGCTGATCATCAGGCTTCATGTTTGTTCCTGGTTTTAAATCACCAGAAGGTTTCTGTACATTATGGCTATCACTAACAGATCTGTTTTCTGCTTCCAATTTTTGCAAGTTCTTTCTGTGCCGCTTACCACTCTCGTGCTGCTTAAGACTGCTAATCACACCATAATCAATCTTGCACAATTCACACCTAGCAACTCCAGCAATATTGCTCAATTTACCCCAACCACCACTTTTGTGCTGACCACCACCCCTTGTGCCACCCTTGGGTTTGGGAGGTTCAATCAGCCGCCTCTTTGCTTTGGAAATTTTCTTTTCCTGCCCTCCATCACCTAGCATCTCGCGTTTCAAACCACACGTTTGAACTACATCGCATTGTGCATCATTGATTTTAACTTCAGTTTCTAATTTAATTTCGGAAGGTACAGTGTCTAAAGGAATATTTTCTGGCGTCTTCTGCTTAGTCTCTTCTTCCTTAGGCAAATCATCAAGCTTCACGTTTATTCCTGGTTTTAAATCACCAGAAGGTTTCTGTACATTCTGGATATCACTAACAGTTCTGTTTTCTGCTTCCAATTTTTTCAACTTCTTTCTGTGCCGCTTACTACTCTCGTGCTGCTTAAGGCTGCTCGCGTTTCCAAAATAAACCTTGCACAATTCACACCTAGCACCTTTGTGCTGATCATCAGGCTTCATGTTTGTTCCTGGTTTTAAATCACCAGAAGGTTTCTGTACATTATGGCTATCACTAACAGATCTGTTTTCTGCTTCCAATTTTTGCAAGTTCTTTCTGTGCCGCTTACCACTCTCGTGCTGCTTAAGACTGCTAATCTCACCACAATCAATCTTGCACAATTCACACCTAGCAACTCCAGCAATATTGCTCAATTTACCCCAACCACCACTTTTGTGCTGACCACCACCCCTTGTACCACCCTTATACAATGATTGACCAGCCTGCAGAAGTAGCCTCATGTAAACATGCAAGACTTCAACAACCAATTGCAACAAAATGGATTACCAAAAGTAGAGGAGAAAATAGCAATGCAAAGAGATCTGCAAAAATTATAAGCACCGCATGGTTATATATTAAATCACACAAACCAGATTAACTTTACAGCTCAACACAGTGACCACTTGGTAGAATAGATAGGCTTAATGCCTATGGAGGAAGTCTATAAATAGAGTGGTGTTCCCATAATACTACTCCCTCCGTTCCAATTTGTGTGAACTTGTTTGACCATTTCTCTCCTCTCTTCTTCAATCAACATTGCTGCTGCTAGGATTTCAACTTCCTCCATCCCGTTCAGGTAATTTTTCTTCTTCTCCTTTCTTCTCATTTTTTTCTTTCTTTCTTTCTTCTTCTTGTTCCCGTCCAGCTTCTGCTCTTTTTTTCTTTCTTTTTCCTTCTTCCTTCCTTCTTCTTCTCTTCTCTTTTTCACTTTTTCTTGTCCAGCGTCTAAACAACTAGGGCAAGCGCTGGTTTTCTTTTTTTCCCATTTTATTCTTCTTATTTATTAATTTTAATATGTATTTTAGTTTATAAAATTAATTATTATATATATATGTGTGTGTGTGTTATTTTTCAGTTTATTTGATTAATTTTATATGTATATATATATATATATATATATATATATATATACATATATATATATATGTATATATACATATATATATATATGTATATATATGTGTGTGTGTGTGTGTTTTATTTTAGTTTATTTGATTTTTTTAATGCGTATTTCAGTTTATAAAATTAATTATTATATATATTATATGTATTTTCAGTTTATTTGATTATGTATTTTCTTACAATCTTAATAGGGATTTCAAAATGTCTCAAAGTTCGAAAGAGAAAGACCCGGCTTGGCGATATGGCGATAGAGTGAATGAGAAGAATACAAATGTTGTATGCAAGTTTTGTAACAAGATTACAACGGGTGAAATTTATCGCTTTAAATTCCATCTTATTGGTGGCGATAGAAACGTCACAAGTTGTCTGAAATGCCCACCGGAGGTGAGGGATGAAATAAAGAATTTTGTTAAGAAGAAGAAGGAGCAAAAAAATCAAACGAGCGAAAAAGATGTACAAAAATTGCTAAGGACATTTTGAGGGATTGTGCAGTTAGAGCTTTTGCACGATGGGTCTATGATGCTGGGCTCCCCTTAAATTGTGTCAACTATACTGACACTTTTGGAGACTTTATTGAGGCCGTTGGTCATACGAACCTGGAGTGAAGCCTCTCATTTATCATGAAATCAAAGGTCCTTATCTAAATGAGGAAGTGGAGGAGACTAATAAAATAAAATTGTGGAGGAACATAAAGTTGTGTGAAAAAAGTATGGTTGCTCCATTATGATGGATAAGTGGACGGCAAGAACCGGAAAAATGATTATTAATGTGTTGGTGAATTCTCCCAAGGGAAATTTGTTTCTTGAGTCCATTGATGCTAGCGACTCATCCACTGACCACATCAAAATGTTCACCTTGTTTCAGAACACCATTGAAAAGAATGGCCCGAGCAAAGTTGTTCCGGTGGTCACTGATAATGCGAGTGAAAATGTGAAAGTAGGTGGCATGGTGCAAGGAGCGAACCCGAATGTCTATTGGACTCCATGTGCGGCTCATTGTATTAAATTAATATTCGGGGACATTTTCAAGGAAAAACCCTTCTCTACAGTTTTTGGCCAGGGCGTTAGGATACATTTTTATATTTCTCGCCCTTGTTATTGAATATGATGAGAAGATTCACCAGACAAAAAAATTTGGTGAAACCGAGCAAGACAAGGTTCGTCACTGCTTTCTTGACTTTGCATAGTATCCACTTGCAAAAAGCCAATTTGAGAAAGTTGTTCACTTCAGAGGAATGGAGCAAGACAAGGTTCGCCACTTCTTTCTTGACTTTGCATAGTATCCACTTGCAAAAAGCCAATTTGAGAAAGTTGTTCACTTTAGAGGAATGGAGCAAGAGTAAATTTGCAAAGGAAACTGCGGGGAAAGATGTTGCATGTATTATTCTTTCTTATTCTTTTTGGAATAATGTCATTCATGCTCTTAAAATTGGTGTCCCTTTGGTTAAAGTACTTCGTTTGGTAGATGGGGAGCAAAAACCACCAATGGGCTACCTCTATGAAGCTATGGATAGGGCCAAGGAGGCTATTCTGAGCAGAAATACGCAAAGGTCTTTCAGATCATTGATGAAAGATGGACGGAGCAACTTCATCGACCTTTGCATGCAGCTGGACTTATTCTGAACCCGTCACTCTTTTATGATCGGCATGAGAATAATTCATTGGCTAGAGAAGTGTGGATAGGATTCCATGAGGTTGTTATCAAGTTGACCCCAGATGAAGACTTGCAAGAAAAGATAGTAGATCAGCTTGCTATTTATAGGGCAGCTAAAAGACTTTTTAAGCTCTGACTTGCTATTAAACAAAGAAAGACGAAGTCGCCAGGTGTCCAAGTGCTTCTATATTTTATAGCTATAACTTTAATGTATTTTTTATACTTCTTAACTCTTGAATATTTTTTTTCACTTCTATAGTTTAGTGGTGGGACCAATATGGCGTAGAGACTCCGGATTTACAGACTTTCGCCATCAGAGTTCTAAGTTTAACTTGTAGCTCATCCGGATATGAAAGGAACTGGAGAGTTTTTGAACACGTGAGAAATAAAAAGAATTATTTCGTGTTTTGAGATAAAGTATATTATATCTCAATTGTCCCAACTCCTACTAATTAGTTGACACATCTTGTTTGCAGATTCATACAAAGAAGAGGAATCGACTAACCTTGAAGCGCCTCCATAATCTAGTGTTCATAAAATACAATAGAGCATTGAGGAGTCGTTACAACCACCGCAATCTAATTGATCTAATTCTTTTGGACAATATTGATGAGACTAATGAGTGGCTAACCGGAGTCCCCGAAAATTGTGAAGATGAAGAAGTATTTGAAGGCGACTCTAATTTCACTTGGGGTGATGTTGCGGTTGCTAGTGGAGTTGGGGAGAATCCTTATGGTTTAAGGGGGAATACTTCAAGTTCAAGCTCAATTAGGAAGGGAAAAAGTGTGGCAACTACAAGTCGATCTCTATCCCTAATTGATGAAGATAAAGTGATCATGAAAAGGAAGAGGAGGGGGAAGAAGAAGATGACGGGCAATATGAAGATAATAGAGGAATTCAAGATTTTGACAATCTTGAAGAAGAATAAGAAGAGTAGAAGAATAAGATGTTGATTCTAGTAATTTAGTAGCTTTGATGTTGCTTGTCCAATGATTTGTGGAGGATTTGGTGGTACCTAGTACCTACTTTTAAGTTTTTAAATTGAACTTTTTGATTATTTATATTGTGTCTTTGCAAGGTTTACAACATTATGTTTTTTAAGAATTGCGCGAAGCGAGGCGAGCCCCTGTCGCTTTTTTGCGCTTCTCACTTGCGAGCACGTGATTTTTACCTACCACATCATCCTACAAAAATCTCAATAAATTAATTGGTTTTATGAATTTTTGTTGAATTTTAGTGATTAATTCTGAATTGTTTGCATTTGCTTATTCATCATTCATATTTTAAAATCATTACAATTGCGTCACCATTATCGAGGAGCTATGAACTCATTATTTATAATTAATTTTTAATAATAGACGTACAGTGTTTATTTGGTGTAGTGCAAGTTCTAACAACTAATTACCCAAATCAATCGCTTATTTTGATTAGGAGTATAAAATTAATTGTTCTCTATTCCTGATTAATCTATAATTACATAAAAATGAGGTTTAGAATCAATTATTACATTTTTTCTTTAGATTTGATTTAATTAAATTAATTGGTTTAGTTAATTAAAGAGACTAAATTCGGACCTGGGCTTGAAATCACCCGGGCCCAATCCCTTCTCTACACACAAAACGACCCAGCCCAAACCCCTCACCCGGCTGGCCTCCCCCCTAGTAACCAAAACGACACCGTTTTAATCCAAGTTTAATCCCAGTCGTTGATCTATTTTTGATCCAACGGCCGGGAACTGACCACCATTTTAATATTTAACTGTCCAAACCCCACCCCACCCCATCATTTCACCAAAGTCTAACCCCCCCCTTTCGTCTCTATCTTCTCTCTGAGCCTCCACCGGGTTCCGCCATGCCGCCACCCGTCTTCGCCGACCGGAAATCGCCTGCCGGCGGCGGAGCTTCTCCAAACCGACCCAAAATTTTACCAGATAGTCCCCACGACCTCCTTAATCCCATCCCACCGATGGTTTCCCTAAATCACCGTTCAATCGCGAGTTTTTCCAGATTTGAGAAGCTGTCGGAACCCTAATTTGTGCTAATGGCGAATCCAAGCGGCTCTGTGACTCAAACTCACATGAGTCAATGGCTCTTGACAAGAGCCGTCGATTCATGTGAGTAAGGGTCACTTTTGGAGGTCGCCGGAGTCCGGCCAAACTCCGGCAAGTCGCCGGAGTTCATCCAAACCTCCCCAAACGGGTATTCCCCCCTCCTTCCTGTCTATTTCTTGCATGAATATGTTGGTTTAATCACTGTTTTTGTATCACTGTGTGATTCATCATCTCTTTCGACTTGTTCATGTTTATTCCTTTTCTTAGTTTAAAGACCCAAATATATCTAGCTTATGATTCTTTATCACTATTTTCGTGTGATTTAACTATTGTGTAACCAAGATTAGTATTAGGTTTCAGTTTATTTTCTTTACTGATTTTCAAGCATCTGTTGTTTATGAATTTTTTGTCAACAAACGAGCATGAATGAACTAGTTGTTACATCCTTGAATTCATATGCTGAAATGCTGATATTGCATCTTCCTGTGAAAATGCAACAACCTTTGCTGCATTTTAGTCAGTTGTTGATCATGTATTGCCTGAGGTCTTCATTTGATTTAGCCCTTGATTTTGTTTCCTATGTTAGTGGTCACAACTAGGGGTTAACTTCCAATTAATCATGGGATAGCCTAATTTCGACTCTTAGGTTAGACTGGAATATTTAATTAACCTAAACAAACTAAGCCCTACCTAGACCCAAGTAGAAGCTAAAGCAGGCCTTAATACAAAGAGATTAACTAAGTCTAAGAAATTAATTTAACTAACCTAAAGTAATTAATTAATCTAAAATCAATTAACCTTTGATANACTGTATATTCATTTTTTTAGCCCTTTAGTTTATAATGTTCAAACTGAATCGTGAGGTGATTTTCCCTGAAAATTTGAATCTGTTTCAAAAATACCTCAAAACCGAAATAGGTGTTTAATCAAAAGAAGACTTAGTGTTCGAATCAGTCCTCACGGAACCTTTCATAAACGTTTTTATCGGGTTTTCAGAAGCAGTTATTTCAAAACTCGGTTGTTTCAATATAATTGGAACTTACTAGATTATTTTTAATTCACCTCGTACCCTGTTAAACTTTCTGAACACCAAAAAAGAAAAACAGGTTCTCTTAAATTCATATTGATTTACCTTAAAAAGGAAAACTGTTTGCTTTGTCTTTGATAAATTTTGAAAGGTATAAAAACAGATCCGCTATTTCTGTCAAATTCAGTAGATGTTTATTTAGATGAACCTGTAACAGTAGATATTCGAATCCCCTCAATATGCATGAGTTATGAACTGGATCGTATATATGAAATTGAGTAAAATCGTTTAGTTAAATGTTCTAATGTAGCTGAGTGTGCTTATTTGTTTTTTTTTACATGATGGATATTTAATATTTGTAAATCCGTGATTCTGTTTTCTTTAGGATTTCTTTGAAAACATGTCATTTTTAGCATACTTCTAATTAAATTATATAGCTTCCCTTCTTTCACAATTAGTCATAAATAGGATTGGCCAAGAGGGTTAAACAATTAATGGGCTAAAACGTGGTCATAGCCCGAAACATGCTGTCTTTTAGACTAGTGAATATTATTTTAGGCAATCCTCTAGGTAGAGTGATACCTTTAGTTTGAAAATTGGGTAAAATCAAGTATCATTCCAAAAATTACCATAACCTACACTCGGGAGTGGCAACTCATGCCCCCGACCCTCAACTCTAAACAATTAATAAAAATGCACATAGCAACCACGGGGTACATTTCATGTGACGTGTTTGCCATGTGTTCAAAAAATAACAAGTGCACGCCATCGTGACTTGTCTAAGATAAATCCATAAACGTCCTAATTGATCTTAAAACTAAAAATGCTCCTTCAAATAGAAAACATAAAGAATAATCAAACATCGCCTCAAATAGGCACTATAAAACCGTCATGGCCATAGTCTTGACTACGTAATCTACACTCGGATGTGACAACTCATGTCT